>JAKOGI010004235.1:0-27500 GCA_029747015.1 Carnegiea gigantea
GCACGGTCGGCCGTGCGCCACCATGCATAGTCAGACACATGGTCGTGCGCCTGGGCGTGCTGGCTGTGTGTGGCTTCGGCCACCGGTGCACGGCCGTGCTCTCCTGCAGGACGGACGTGCACTGTTCTTTTCAGCTCCCTTTTGCTCCCGGGACTTGTCGAACCTCTATTCCACCTCAAAATGCATCCCAAATGCCTCATTCCTTATTGAACTTGGTGAGTTTCTCATCTCTTTAGCAAAACTCCTAGAAAACAAGCAAACCAACCAAATAAGTACATTATGAATTGAAGGAGGCAAATTTAACCCTTTCTCCTTAAGATTCGACATAAAAACCATGAGAAAAGTGGGTCAAATAAAGGGTAAAATGAGGTCAAATATCGGTGCAACAGTATGGTCTAAGCTATCCAAGTTTGAGCCCAGGTTAGTAAGATTCCTGGAATTGCTGTGAAAGGTCTATGTTAATATCCCTTTCTTGAATGCTCTTGAAGAAGCACCTTCCTATTTAAGATTTTTAAGAGAGCTTTCTAAGAAAGGCAAACTTGAGGAGGTCACAACAGTTCCTATTGGAGAGATCTACAGCACGGTTCTATAGTGCAATTCACCATCTAAGCTGCAGGATCCAAGCAGTTTCTTCATCCACTACTTTATAGGAGATCTGCCGATTAAAAGAGATCTTTGTGACTTAAGGGCTAGCGTGAGCTTAATGCCTCTCTCTCTCCACCGGAAGTTTCAGCTACAGGATCTGCATGCCACCAATCTGACTGTTCAATTTACAGATTATTTGATCAAGCATCACGTGGGTATTCTCTAAGATGTCCCAATTCAGATAGGTAAGTTCGTCATCCTGTATGATTTCACAGTTATGGACATGGATGAGAGCTCCCACGTTCCTATCATCTTGGGACGACCGTTTTTAGCTACTACAAAAGTTATAATTGAGGTGCCTGCAGGCAAGATCTCTTTCCAGTTGAGTGGAGGAAAGGTCAATTTTTGTTTTCCTCCTCGCACAGCTCCTGCTGCTCCTACACCATTGGCTCCTGCTATTCTAGCAGTTAATCATATGATAGAGGTTTTTGATGAAAATGAAGCATCCCCTGCAAGGTCGTGTGCCCCTTCTGAGTCTCCTCCAATGATCCTGATTTGCCTCGAAGACACTCCTATTCATCCCAGGGAAATGGTAGATACTTTACTACCATTCCATGTCCTAATTGATCCGTTTCCCCCATCACAGCCATCTACCGCCTAAGGCAAAGGTTAAGTTAGGGACTTAAAACAAGCGCTTCTTAGAAGGCAACCCAAACATTTATTTACGTTTCTCCAAAAAAAAAAAAAAGGTGTGTCATTCCTCCTCTCCCTCCACCGTTTCCCCTTTTGCATTATGTGTTCCCCCCCTCTTTGTTCATTTACATGTCCTTTTAATTGAGGACAATGAAAATATTAAGTATGGGGGGTGAGCTTGTAGCTCTTTAGGTGAAATTGTGAATTTTGGGGTGTGAATGGAATGACATCTCTTGTATTTGCATCACATAGATAGGACATCATGTAGTCTTACTGGGCTATTTTTGCATTTTTCTTTCAGTTATGTATGTAGTTTAGAGTATATAGGCTAGATGACGTATCATAAGAGAAAATGATCGAGTTGGGCATTCATAAGCTTTACAAGTAGGCGTTATTACCCTTCCCTTCATTATTATCCATGTGTTTTATTGCTTTCCTAGTTAGGCTTATTGCTTTTGAAAAAAAAAGGAAAAAAAGAGTTTTTAAAGACCCCTCTTATGATGATGATAGAAGGAGTAATAGTTGATTGTTTGATATAATTATGTATTGATGTGTGGTCTGTCTTGGCATAGATTTTGTGAAAACTTCTATAATCGTCTGATTCATGTTTGCTATTCTAGGGATTGATTTTATTTTCTTTGATATGAATCATGGCTAATCTCCCAACTTGAGTTAGGATTAAAGCCAATTATGTTAGTGGAACCATGATTTAGCCCTAAACTCTTACTTGCCCCATGTTTGTATTTATGATTTCTACTTTCCTCACCATATGTTCGACGAATTACTTGAAAGAGCATTCATCCTTTGCTAATAGGATTTAGGGGAATGTCGGAAGACGAAACCTTCATCTAGAGTGACCTAGTAGATGGTTAGGATTTCAACATGAAAATAATTGAAGTTCTAATTAGGATTCGAGATTGTAGATCTTCTAATCCTTTGAGTTTAGTCCCATGGAAATAGGTGACCATAGTTTTGGGATGAGTCTTCGACCTTTGAGAGAGGTATGATTTGGGTTAAATTGATAACTATCCATCCATAATGCAAGCTTGGGTAAGTTTAATGGGGTTAGTAATTGATTTGCTAAGGTAGTTGTGCTGTTAATTCCAACCTCGGTATTTTAACATTCTAATTTCTCAATTATATTCTTAGTTATCAACGTTTTCTTAGTTGTTAGTTGAATCTCCAAAATCGATTTTCCTAGATAGAGTGTTCAAATTTATTCTTGTAATTGAAAGTGAGTTCTTTGTGGGATCGACCCATACTCGCTGGTTGCTAGTTACAGCTATGCCGTACGCATGCGATTTTAACTGTAACAATACAAGGAAAAAGAATAAGCAGAAAAGGAGGTTAAAGAAAAGGGTTATATGGAGATTAAAAAGGGGCATTAACTTAAATTGCTTTTGGATATAAATACCTTATATTGTTTTGAACACCAATAGTTCACCAATCATAATAACCTATCACGAGAATGCCCTTCAGGGATAATATCATACATGTCCTCTTTTGCTTTCTCTTCGATTTTGAAGTAATCTCTTTTCAAACTATGTTTTTGTTACTTAAAATGATAAGCAACATATTTAAGGACCCGTTCATCAACGTTCTTATCCATGGATGCACAAACATGGACTGTATTTCGTTTATATTTAGAGGAGAAAACAGCACCTAAAACTCCAAAGGTGAAATTTATCAAACCTTCAGCATCAAGCACCCCTACTATGGTGCCAAGACCTTTGCAAGTCGACGAGGCTATGCTTCCTTAAGTTCTTGCAAAACGCAGGAGGGTGTTGCCTCCTAAATCACAGAGTCAAAGTGGCTTGACCTCAGAAAGGGGTGGATCATAAGTTGCTAGTGGCCCGATCACAAGATCAAGGGCCAAAGCATTAACATATGCTGAGGTGACTTTGTAATCTTCCATCACCACCCTCAGCCAAGGTAGGGACCAACCTGAAGAACAAGATGAGGTTACAAGTGCTGCCTTTTGTGATCTTGGAACTCTTTTCCATGAAGAGGAATTATCGGTTTTATCCCACAAGGCCAAATTGGCCAGGATGATCAAGCTGACAACATGCCGGTCTTAGTAACCAGCACTCCAAGCCTTGAAGAACAAATGCAAGAGCTACAAAGGAGGCTTGCAGAAAAAGAGGCTAAAATTGCTAATCTCGCTACTCGCCTTGAAAACAAAGAGCGTGAAAAAAATAATGAGGCTGACAGTAGTAACACAGTTATCACTCCACAAAATATCAAGGATTTTATAGCCCAAGGGATCAAAAAGCGCCAAACAACCATGAATCCCCCAGTGATAGGGTACAGGAACCCGTATTCAAGTCATCACAACTTGATTCCGTTCCAGAAAGGTTATCAAAAGCCAAACTTTGAAGAGTTTGACGGGATGAATGGGTCACCGTATGAACATTTTGTAACACCGCCGACCTCACGAGGGTCGTGTTACACACCATAGTCTTTCCCTGGGAAAAGACTGTTGAAACATAACATAAAAGAGACTCAATATTTAAAACTTAAGCCACTATAACATAATTGGGTCTTGAGTTTAACCCTAGAGTTAGGAATGCTAGAATTTTCTCAATTTCTGGGACGAAATGGACAGAGTTTCCCCTGAAAATTGACCGTTTTTAAGCTAAAAGCCTTACATTAAAACCCTGCAATACATAAAGGTACTACATAACACCAACAACTCAACGGCTACACACCGGAGTCCACAACTCTACGGGCCATGCACCTGGAGTACACAGAGCTTTTTATTTTTCGTAGACTTTACAAGAAGATAAATAATTACATAACCTTACAAACACAATTAATATTACATAATCACGTCATAATCAAACCAAGCAAGTCCATCCTTGTTGCACTCCATGCATCAGTCACATACCTGTAGATCTGGGGAAAAAGGGGAAAAGTAATGGGGATGAGCAACCACCGCTCAATGAGTAAACCCTCTCTCCCAAAACATACTTAAAATGCAATTTAACTTACGCAAGCCTTTCGTAATTCATTTTAGTTGAAGAGCTTTCACATAATACATCATATTCGAACCATAAACCAAGCGAAGGAATAGTCATACCAAAAAGCTTAACTTTAGTAGAGACCGTAATACATTGACCTACCATAATAAAGTTACGTAAACCCAGAAACATACATAAAAGGGGTTTTATACATAATCTTCACTCACAGAAAAATATGCGTAGTAACTAATTCACATAAATGAGGAGATTAGACTCTTAGAGGTACTTTGTTACTGCCATCCCGAGTCGGCCAAACTCGAGCGGCAACATACGCCTATCCGGACATACATCATACTATGTTGAGACGTAATTTCATACTTAGACTTTAGGCGGGAATCAAACCGCCATCCCTGCATCTATCATAACGTAACATATGTGATACCAGGCGAGAACTAAGCCACCATCCCTGGGTCTCAGACTTAAGCTTAAAGTTTCTAGAGTAGCTCCTCCACGTACACATAGACATAAACATAACCATTCGTACACATACATACTTATACTTATTCATATATATATCTTAGGAACTTATAACATTCATACACATACATATTTAGTAGACAAACATGCTTATACTTATTCATGTATAGGTTTTATGAGCTTAAAACATGAAAACATAACTCTCTTACAACTATAGCTTTAGGCAAGCAACAAGAAAGGCCTCTTAAAAATATGGTGAGTATGCTAACTCACGATTCAAAACTTGGTAGTTACTAGCGTGCACTTGAAAGCCAGGATTCGTAAATAATCACCTTCAGTTGCCCTTTTTACGCTCATTATAATCTTTCAAACGCAAAAGGGATGAACATGATACAAGCCAAGTTTACTAACTCATAAATCGATTTCGTGAATAGTCTGAAAGCTTTTCATAATCGAAATAAATTTGCTAACGTGTAAACTAACTTCGTAAAATACGTTTACGAATTCGAAAAATGACTTCATTTCTAACTTAAAAGCTTCGTATAAACGTAATTAGTTTGCTAAATCGTAAAACGATTTCATTTTCAACTTAAAAGCTTCTTAATAACGTAATACATTTGTTAGTTTGTAAAACGTCTTCGTTTTAAACTTACAAGCTTCTTAGAAACAAAGTAAGATTTGTTAGCACGTAAATCGGCTTCATAAATAACTTAGAGACTTCTTATAACGTAAATTGTTTACTAAATCATAAAACGACATAGTTTCTAACTTAAATGCTTCGTGTAAATGTAAAACGACTGCTAACTCATAAAATGACTTCACCTTTTAGCTAAAAGCTTCTTTTAAATGTAATATGTCGGCTAAATCATAAATCGAAACTCGTTAGAAACATTACGTGTTTGGTTAATGCTTAATTCAAACTAAGTTCGAAGCTTAAAAGCTTTTCATAAATGTTATAAGTCTATTAACACATAAATCGACTTCCTTTGAAACTTCAAAGCTTCTTAAAAACGTAATAAGCTTGTTAAGTCGTAAAACGATTTCGTTTCTAACTTAAAAGTCTCATATAAACGTAACACGGCTACTAACTCGCAAAATGACTTCGTTTTTAACTTAAGAAACTTCTTATAAACGTAAAACGTTTGCTAATTTGTAAAACGACTTCATTTTTGACTTAGAAGTTTCGTATAAACGTAATACGTTCATTAACTTGTAAAACGACTTCACTTTAAACTTAAAGTTTTTTATAAACGTAACACGTTTACTAAATCGTAAAACGACTTAGTTTCTAACTCGAATGCTTCGTATAGACGTGATAAGTTTACTAAATCGTAAAACGACTTCGTTTTTAACTTATAGGCTCTTCATAAACATAATAAGGTTGCCTAATCATAAAACGACTTTGATTCTAACTTGAAAGGTTCATATAAGCGTAATAGGGTTGCTAAATCATAACTTAGATACTTAGTTAGCAATAAATGTAAGCCAGATACGTTTGAAACCTCTATTCTAAACTCAAGACGGGTGTGAGGATAAACTAAAGGCTTAAAATGTTCTCAAACGATCTTCAATGCTAACTGTTTTGATATGAAAAATCGAAAGCAACTTAAGAGAGTTATATGCAGTTCTAAATCATGAAAGCCACCATTTTAAAACATCTGGCAACCTTTCAAGAATACATTGGTTCTGCCCTAGCATAGCAATGCTTAGTTCATTTGTTTGCCCACACATACAAGCGAATTCATACAACAATAATCCAATCTACCAATTCAATAAACTGATCCATATAATTATTATTCGAAATCCTTAAAATAGGAGGGATTAAAGGTTTACCCACCTCGAATTCAAGCAATATGCGGGCAAATTGGCTAGATTGAAGCTAAATTTCGAACTCCACACTCCTAGAAAATTTGCTGACTTCGCGTGAGGTTCAAATCACCACCAAACCAAAACCCTAACTCAATTTTTCTGTGAGATTAAACACAATTAGAAAGAATCTAGGTCAAGAATGCAATTTATAGATGAAGGAGGAGTTCGAAATCACCTTGCATGCACCGAGGTTGCCAGGTGTTCAGCTCGTACACGCCTAGAATCAGCCCAACCGTGGCTGATTCTCGTCCCACCGCACGGAATCAAGACCACCGGCACCTGGGTTGGTTGGGTTCGCGGTAGCAGGACGAAGAAGAGCAGGCAGCAGGGCTAGGGTTTGGGACTTAGGGTCATCGCAGGAAGAAGAAGAAGAAAGGGAAGGCCATGGGGGTTGGGGTTTCACACAGAGGGGGAAGAAGAAGCAGGCTCACGGGGGGGAGTCACGCTTGTGTTATGACAAAATTAGCCCCGCTTCCCCCTTTTTTCGATTCAATTCTATCACAAAACTTCAACCTATTGTATTAATAATCGAACACCCGGGCCTCTATCTTAAACCGAATTCCTAAATATAATCGTTGGTCAGCTTACTGGTCCTTTGATTATATTAAGGATCGATTTAGTGCATTACAGAACTATTACCAAGGTTCAATAATCTGAACATATTTGGGAATTGCTTTTGCTGAAATTTCAAGGAATCGAAGGCTTGCCTTGTCACACAACTTTAGGAAATTTATTTTTGGGATCTAAAGTTGAATAGATCAATAACTTGGGCGATATGGCAATTGTAGGTTGGCGGATATTAAAATAAAATTTTCCAATCCAACAGGCATAATATTTGATGAGCAAGTACGACAAAAATGTGGGTCTCACATTTCTCCCCCACTTATAAAAAGTTTCGTCCTCGAAACTCATACGCTTTGGTCACATGATGTGAAATAAATCCATATATACTTATATAAAAGGAAGTACTTAAAAGAAAGATTTCTTACCGACTTTCATTCACGTCATGGAGCTGTGAGATTGGTGGAGTCATTTCCTTATTTGGAGATTGTTGCCGCCTTGCCTACTTGCTGGTTCAGTCCTTTGATTGGCTTGCATGCTTTCCTGTACTTTCTTTAGACATTGGTTTTGGTAATGTCCAATTTCTCCACACCCAAAGCACGCCCCAGTTAACCTTGCACAGGGCCCATTGTAGAGCTTGCCACATGTATCGCATCGAGGCCTTGACTCACATGGAGGGCAGTTCCTTTCAGGCCATTGACTGGAGTTAGGCTTCCTCCCATTTCCATGCACCTGTCCTTGTGAGCTCTCAACTTCGCGCTTCCCTTTTTGTTGCATAACTATCTCAGATGCCTCACACTCATCTATAACACGCTCCACTTTGATGGCTTTTTGACACATTGTTTGGAGATTTGGGAAAGTTATTGTAGCCATGTTTGTTTTTAACTTGGATTTGAGGCCTCTCTCAAATTGTTCCATCTTCATTTCCTCATTCGCCACTTGCTGAGGAGCAAACCTACTCAATTTATTAAACTTAGACATATACTCAATAACTGGCATTTTTCCTCGCTTTAAGTCCAAAAATTCCTGCTCTTTAGCCCATTTCACCTCCTTAGGATAGTATTTTTCATCTAATAATCCCTTGAACTGTGCCTAAGTTAGTGGTTGTTCACCTTCCTTTGGCTTAACGGTATCCCACCAAAAACTAGCATCTTTCTCAAATAAGTGAGCTGCGAACCTCACCTTACAATTGGTAGGACACTCCATCACTTCAAACAATCCTTCAATCTTCCTCTTCCAGTACTCATACTGAATTGGGTCTGGTGTTCCGTTAAACGTAGGTGGCTTAAGCTTCAGAAATTTAATTAGCATCTCTATCCCATCATTTGGAGGCAGAGGTGGAGCAGGATTTTGCCTCTCTTCTAACATATCGTATACTATCTCAACTCCTGCACTCATAATGAGACTCTGGGTCACTTATGTGCACCATATACATATACTACTTATAGAGGAATTTCCCTTAGTCCCTCCTAATAAGCTTACAATAATTTAACACTTAACACTTAACACTTAATATACAACATGCATCGCATAGCACATAACACATAGCACATAACATATAACTCATAGCACATAAAAACATATCGGCGAGTCAAGCTTCTCTCTTCTCCTAATACATAAAACCCAGCCTCGCTCTGATACCATCAAATGTAACACCCCCGACCTCACGCGGGTCGTGTTACATGCCACAGTCTTTCCCTGGGAAAAGATTATTAATGCAACTTGCTTAAACCTATTTGAAACATAACATAAAAGAGACTCAATATTTAAAACTTAAGCCACTATAACATAATTGGGTCTTGAGTTTAACCCTAGGGCTAGGAATGCTAGAATTTTCTCAATTTCTGGGACGAAACAGACAGAGTTTCCCCTGAAAATTGAACGTTTTCAGGCTAAAAGCCTTACATTAAAACCCTGCAATACATAAAGGTACTACATAACACCAACAACTCAACGGCTACACGCCGTAGTCCACAACTCTACGGGCCACATGCCCGGGAGTACACAAAGCTTTCTATTTGTCGTAGACTTTACAAGAAGATAAATAATTACATAACCTTACAAACACAATTAATGTTACATAATCACGTCATAATCAAACCAAGCAAGTCCATCCTTGTTGCACTCCACGCATCAGTCACATACCTGTAGATCTGGGGGAAAAGGGGAAAAGTAATGGGAATGAGCAACCACCGCTCAGTGAGTAAACTCTCTCTCCCAAAACATAATTAAAATACATGTTAACTTACGAAAGCCTTTTGTAATTCATTTTAGTCGAAGAGCTTTCACAAAATACATCATATTCGAACCATAAACCAAGCGAAGGAATAGTCATACCAAAAAGCTTAACTTTAGAAGAAACCGTAATATGTTTACCAACCATAATAAAGTTACGTAAACCCAGAAACATACATAAAAGGGGTTTTACATGTAAGTTTCACTTACTGAAAAACATACATAGTAACTTATTCAAGTAAATGAGGAGACTAGACTCTTAGAGGTACTTTGTTACTGCCATCCCGAGTCGGCCAAACTCGAGCGGCAATATACGCCTATCCGGACAGACATCATACTGCGCTGAGACATAATTTTCATACTTAGACTTCAGGCGGAAATCAAACCACCATTCCGGAATCTATCATAACGTAACATATATGATACCAGGCGGGAACTAAGCCACCATCCCTGGGTCTCAGACTTAAGCTTAAAGTTCCTAGAGTAGCTCCTCCACGTACACTTAGACGTAAACATAACCATTTGTACACATACATACTTATATGTATTCATATATATATCTTAGGAACTTATAACATTCATACACATACATACTTAGTAGACAAACATGCTTATACTTATTCATATATAGGTTTTATGAACTTAAAACATGAAAACATAATTTTCTTACAACTTTAGCTTTAGGCAAACAACAAGAAAGGCTTCCTAGAAACATGGTGAGTATACTAACTCACGATTCAAAACTTGGTAGTTACTAGCGTGCACTTGAAAGCTAGGATTCATAAATAATCACCTTCAGTTGCCCTTTTTACGCTCATTATAATCTTTCAAACGCAAAACGATGAACATGATACAAGCCAAGTTTACTAACTCATAAATCAATTTCGTGAATAGTTTAAAAGCTTTTCATAATCGAAATAAATTTGCTAACGTGTAAACTAACTTCGTAAAATACATTTACGAATTCGAAAAACGACTTCGTTTCTAACTTAAAAGCTTCGTATAAACGTAATTAGTTTGCTAAATCGTAAAATGATTTCGTTTTCAATTTAAAAGCTCCTTCATAACGTAATACGTTTGGTAGTTTATAAAACGTCTTCGTTTTAAACTTACAAGCTTCTTAGAAATAAAATAAGATTTGTTAACACGTAAATCGACTTCATAAATAACTTAAACACTTCTTATAACGTAAATTGTTGACTAAAGCGTAAAACGACATAGTTTCTAACTTAAATGCTTCGTGTAAATGTAAAACGACTGCTAACTCATAAAATGACTTCACTTTTAGCTAAAAGCTTCTTTTAAATGTAATATGTCTGCTAAATCGTAAATCGAAACTCGTTAGAAATATAACATTTTAGTTAATGCTTAATTCAACTAAGTTCGAAGCTTAAAAGCTTCTCATAAACGTTATGAGTCTATTAACACATAAAACGACTTCCTTTGAAACTTCAAAGCTTTTTAAAAATGTAATAAGCTTGTTAAGTCGTAAAACGATTTCGTTTTTAACTTAAAAGTCTCATATAAACGTAATACGGCTTCTAACTCGCAAAATGACTTCGTTTTTAACTTTAGAAACTTCTTATAGACGTAAAACGTTTGCTAATTTGTAAAACGACTTCATTTTTGACTTAAAAGTTTCGTATAAACATAATACGTTCATTAACTTGTAAAACGACTTCAGTTTAAACTTAAAGTTTCTTATAAACGTTACACGTTTACTAAATCGTAAAACAACTTAGTTTCTAACTTGAATGCTTCGTATAAACACAATAAGTTTACTAAATCGTAAAACGACTTCGTTTTTCACTTAAGGGCTCTTTATAAACATAATAAGATTGCCTAATCATAAAATGACTTTGATTCTAACTTGAAAGTTTCGTATGAGCGTAATAGGGTTGCTAAATCATAAAAACGACTTCGTTTCTAACTTAAATGCTATGTGCTAAATCATAACTTAGATACTTAGTTGGCAATAAATGTAAGCTAGATTCATTTGAAAACTCCATTTTAAACTCAAGACGGGTGTGAGGATAAACTAAAAGCTTAAAATGTTCCCGAACGATCTTCAATGCTAACTGGTTTGATATGAAAATCGAAAGCAACTTTAGAGAGCTATATGCAGTTCTAAATCATGAAAGCCACCATTTTAAAACATCTGGCAACCTTTCAAGAATACGTTGGTTCTGCCCTTGCATAGCAATGCTTAGTTCATTTGTTTACCCGCACATACAAGCGAATTCATACAACAACAATCCAATCTACCAATTCAGTAAACTGATCCATATAATTATTATTCGAAATCCTTAAAATAGGAGGGATTAAAGGTTTACCGACCTCGAATTCAAGTTATATGCGGGCAAATTGGCTAGATTGAAGCTAAATTTCGAACTCCACACTCCCAGAAAATCTGTTGACTTCGCGTGAGGTTCGAATCACCACCAAACCAAAACCCTAACTCAATTTTTCTGAGAGATTAAATACAATTAGGAAGAATCTAGGTCAAGAATGCAATTTATAGATGAAAGAGGAGTTCGAAATCACCTTGCACGCACCGAGGTTGCCGGGTGTTCAGCTCGTACACGCCCAAAATCAGCCCAACCGTGGCTGATTCTCGTCCCACCGCACGGAATCAAGACCACCAGCACCTGGGTTGGTTGGGTTTGCGGCAGCGAAACAAAGAAGAACAGACAGCAGGGCTAGGGTTTGGGACTTAGGGTCATCGCGAGAAGAAGAAGAAGAAATGGAAGGCCATGGGGGTCGGGCTTTCACGCAGAGGGGGAAGGAGAAGCAGGCTCACGGGGGGGTGTCACGCTTGTGTTATGACAAAATTAGCCTCGCTTCCCCCTTTTTTGATTCAATTCTACCACAAAACTTCAACCTATTGTATTAATAATCGAATACCCGGGCCTCTAATCTTAAACCGAATTCCTAAATATAATTATTGGTCAGCTTACTGGTCCTTTGATTATATTAAGGATCGATTTAGTGCATTACAGAACTATTACCAAGGTTCAATAATCTGAACGTATTTGGGAATTGCTTTTGCTGAAGTTTCAAGGAATCGAAGGCTTGCTCTGTCACACAACTTTAGGAAATTTATTTTTGGGATCTAAAGTTGAATAGATCAATAACTTGGGTGATATGGCAATTGTAGGTTGGCGGATATTAAAATAAAATTTTTCAATCCAACAGGCATAATATTCGATAAGCAAGTACGACAAAAATGCGGGTCTCACATTTCTCCCCCACTTATAAAAAGTTTCGTCCTCGAAACTCATACGCTTTGGTCACATGATGCGAAATAAATCGATATCTACTTATATAAAAGGAAGTACTTAAAAGAAAGATTTCTTACCGACTTTCATTCATGTCATGGAGCTATGAGATTGGTGGAGTCATTTTCTTATTTGGAGATTGTTGCCGCCTTGCCTACTTGCTGGTTCAGTCCTTTGATTGGCTTGCATGCTTTCCTGTACTTTCTTTGGACATTGGTTTTGGTAATACCCAATTTCTCCACACCCAAAGCACGCCCTAGTTAACCTTGCACAGGGCCCATTGTAGAGCTTGCCACATGTATCGCATCGAGGCCTTGGCTCATATGGAGGGCGGTTCCTTTCAGGCCGTCGACTGGAGTTAGGCTTCTTCCCATTTCCACGCACCTCTCCTTATGAGCTCTCAACTTTGCGCTTCCCTTTTTGTTGCGTAACTATCTCAGATGCCTCACACTCATCCATAACACGCTCCGCTTTGATGGCTTTTTGATATATCGTTTGGAGATTTAGGAAGGTTAGTGCAGCCATGTTTGTTTTTAACTTGGATTTGAGGCCTCTCTCAAATTGTTTCATTTTCATTTCCTCATTCGCCACTTGATGAGGAGCAAACCTACTCAATTCATTAAAGTTAGACATATACTCAATAACTGGCATTTTTCCTTGCTTTAAGTCCAAAAATTCCTGCTCTTTAGCCCATTTCACCTCCTTAGGATAGTATTTTTCATCTAATAATCCCTTGAACTGTGCCCAAGTTAGTGATTGTTCACCTTCCTTTGGCTTAATGGTATCCCACCAAAAACTAGCATCTTTCTTAAATAAGTGAGCTGCGAACCTCACCTTATAATTGGCAGGACACTCCATCACTTTAAACAATCCTTCAATCTCCTCTTCCAGTACTCATACTAAATTGGGTCTTGTGTTCCGTCAAATGTAGGTGGCTTAAGTTTCAGAAATTTAATTAGCATCTCTATCCCATCATTTAGAGGCGGAGGTGGAGGAGGATTTTGCCTCTCTTCTGACATATCGTATACTATCTCAACTCCTGCACTCATAATGAGACTCTGGGTCACTTATGTGCACTATATACATATACTACTTATAGAGGAATTTCCCTTAGTCCCTCCTAATAAGCTTACAATAATTTAACACTTAACATTTAACACTTAATATACAAGATACATCGCATAGCACATAACATATAACTCGTAGCACATAAAAACATATCGGCGAGTCAAGCTTCTCTCTTCTCCTAATACATAAAACCCAGCCTCGCTCTGACACCATCAAATGTAACACCCCCGACCTCACGCGGGTCGTGTTACACGGCACAGTCCTTCCTTGGGAAAAGACTGTTAAGGCAACTTGCAACCTATTCGCAACATAACATAAAAGAGACTCAATATTTAAAACTTAAACCACTATAAAATAATTGGGTCTTGAGTTTAACCCTAGGGCTAGGAATGCTAGAATGTTCTCAATTTCTGGGACGAAACAGACAGAGTTTCTCCTAGAAATTGACCGTTTTCAGGCTAAAAGTCTTACACATTAAAACCCTGCAATATAAAAAGGTACTACATAACACCAACAACTCAACGGCTACACGCCGGAGTCCACAACTCTACGGGCCACACGCCCGGAGAACACAGAGCTTTCTATTTTTCGTAGACTTTGCAAGAAGATAAATAATTACATAACCTTACAAACACAATTAATATTACATAATCACGTCATAATCAAACCAAGCAAGTCCATCCTTGTTGCACTCTACGCATCAGTCACATACCTGTAGATTTGGGGAAAAAGAGGAAAAGTAATGGGAATGAGCAACCACCGCTCAGTGAGTAAACCCTCTCTCCCAAAACCTACTTAAAATACATATTAACTTATGAAAGCCTTTCGTAACTCATTTTAGTTGAAGAGCTTTCACATAATACATCATATTCGAACCATAAACCAAGCGAAGGAATAGTCATACCGAAAAGCTTAACTTTAGAAGAAACCGTAATATGTTGACCAACCATAATAAAGTTACGTAAACCCAGAAACATACATAAAAGGGGTTTTACTCGTAAGTTTCACTTACCGAAAAACATACATAGTAACTTATTCACGTAAATAAGGAGACTAGACTCTTAGAGGTACTTTGTTACTGCCATCCCGAGTCGGCCAAACTCGAGCGGCAACATACGCCTATCCGGACAGACATCATACTATGCTGAGACATAATTTTCATACTTAGACTTCAGGCGGGAATCAAACCACCATCCCTAAATCTATCATAACGTAACATATGTGATACCAGGCGGGAACTAAGCCACCATCCCTGGGTCTCAGACTTAAGTTTAAAGTTTCTAGAGTAGCTCCTCCACGTACACTTAGACATAAACATAACCATTCGTACACATACATACTTATACGTATTCATATATATATCTTAGGAACATATAACATTCATACACATACATACTTAGTAGACAAACATGCTTATACTTATTCATATATAGGTTTTATGAACTTAAAACATGAAAACATAATTTTCTTACAACTTTAGCTTTAGGCAAACAACAAGAAAGGCCTCCTAGAAACATGGTGAGTATACTAACTCACGATTCAAAACTTGGTAGTTACTAGCATGCACTTGAAAGTTAGGATTCGTAAATAATCACCTTCAGTTGCCCTTTTTACGCTCATTATAATCTTTCAAATGCAAAAGGGATGAACATGATACAAGCCAAGTTTACTAACTCATAAATCGATTTCGTGAATAGTCTAAAAGCTTTTCATAATTGAAATAAATTTGCTAACGTGTAAACTAACTTCGTAAAATACGTTTACGAATTTGAAAAACGACTTCGTTTTTAACTTAAAAGCTTCGTATCAACGTAATTAGTTTGTTAAATCGTAAAACGATTTCGTTTTCAACTTACAAGCTTCTTAATAACGTAATACGTTTATTAGTTTGTAAAACGTCTTCGTTTTAAACTTACAAGCTTCTTAGAAACAAAATAAGATTTGTTAGCACGTAAATCGGCTTCATAAATAACTTAAAGGCTTCTTATAATGTAAATTGTTTACTAAATCGTAAAACGACATAGTTTCTAACTTAAATGCTTCGTGTAAATGTAAAACGACTGCTAACTCATAAAACTACTTCACCTTTTAGCTAAAAGCTTCTTTTAAATGTAATATGTCTGCTATATCGTAAATCGAAACTCGTTAGAAACATAACGTGTTTGGTTAATGCTTAATTCAAACTAGGTTCAAAGCTTAAAAGCTTTTCATAAACGTTATAAGTCTATTAACACATAAATCGACTTCCTTTGAAACTTCAAACCTTCTTAAAAACGTAATAAGCTTGTTAAGTCATAAAACGATTTCGTTCCTAACTTAAAAGCTTCATATAAACGTAATACGGACACTAACTCGCAAAATGACTTCGTTTTTAACTTAAGAAACTTCTTATAAACGTAAAACGTTTGCTAATTTGTAAAACGACTTCATTTTTGACTTAAAAGTTTCGTATAAACGTAATACGCTTATTAACTTGTAAAACGACTTCACTTTAAACTTAAAGTTTCTTATAAACGTAACACATTTACTAAATCGTAAAATGACTTAGTTTCTAACTTGAATGCTTCGTATAAATATAATAAGTTTACTAAATCGTAAAACGACTTCGTTTTTCACTTAAGAGCTCTTTATAAATATAATAAAATTGCCTAATCATAAAACGACTTTGATTCTAACCTGAAAGTTTCGTATAAGCGTAATAGGGTTGCTAAATCATAAAATCGACTTCGTTTCTAACTTAAATGCTATGTGCTAAATCATAAC
Organism: Carnegiea gigantea; assembly: GCA_029747015.1. NCBI lineage: Eukaryota > Viridiplantae > Streptophyta > Magnoliopsida > Caryophyllales > Cactaceae > Carnegiea > Carnegiea gigantea. The sequence continues at coordinate 16,490 of JAKOGI010004235.1, forward strand.
TTAGATACTTAGTTAGCAATAAATGTAAGCTAGATTCGTTTGAAAACTCCATTTTAAGCTCAAGACGGGTGTGACGACAAACTAAAGGCTTAAAATGTTCCCAAATGATCTTCCATGCTAACTGGTTTGATATGAAAATCAAAAGCAATTTTAGAGAGTTATATGCAGTTCTAAATCATGAAAGCCACCATTTTAAAACATCTGGCAACCTTTCAAGAATACATTAGTTCTGCCCTAGCATAGCAATGCTTAGTTCATTTGTTTGCCCACACATACAAGCGAATTCATACAACAACAATCCAATCTACCAATTCAGTAAACTGATCCATATAATTATTATTCGAAATCCTTAAAATAGGAGGGATTAAAGGTTTACCCACCTCGAATTCAAGCTATATGCGGGCAAATTGGCTAGATTGAAGCTAAATTTCGAACTCCACACTCCCAGAAAATCTGCTGACTTCGCGTGAGGTTCGAATCACCACCAAACCAAAACCCTAACTCAATTTTTCTGAGAGATTAAACACAATTAGGAAGAATCTAGGTCAAGAATGCAATTTATAGATGAAAGCGGAGTTCGAAATCACCTTGCATGCACCGAGGTTGCCGGCTGTTCAGCTCGTACACGCCAAGAATCAACCCAACCGTGGCTGATTCTCGTCCCACCGCACGGAATCAAGACCACCGGCACCTAGGTTCGTCGGGTTCGCGGCAGCGGAACGAAGAAGAACAGGCAGCAGGGCTAGGGTTTGGGACTTAGGGTTTGGGACTTAGGGTCATCGCGGGAAGAAGAAGAAGAAGAAAGGGAAGGCCATGGGGGTCGGGGTTTCACGCAGAAGGGGAAGGAGAAGCAGGCTCACGGGGGAGGGGGGTGTCACGCGTGTGTTATGACAAAATTAGCCTTGCTTCCCCCTTTTTTTGATTCAATTCTACCACAAAACTTCAACCTATTGTATTAGTAATCGAATACCTGGGCCTCTAATCTTAAACCGAATTCCTAAATATAATCGTTGGTCAGCTTATTGGTCCTTTGATTATATTAAGGATCGATTTAGTACATTACAGAACTATTACCAAGGTTCAATAATCTGAACGTATTTGGGAATTGCTTTTTCTAAAGTTTCAAGGAATCGAAGGCTTGCCTTATCACACAACTTTAGGAAATTTATTTTTGGGATCTAAAGTTGAATAGAGCAATAACTTGGGCGATATGGCAATTATAGGTTGGCGGATATTAAAATAAAATTTTCCAACCCAACAGGCATAATATTTGATAAGCAAGTACGACAAAAATGCAGGTCTCACACATTGGGCTCATTTTTACTCGGTATGTGGTGAGATTGCCTTGAATGATGCATTACTAATTAGGCAGTTTGTGCAGTCCCATAAAGGGGCAGCCTTTGCATGGTATACTCGGCTTCAGCCTGGATCATTGCACACTTGGGATGACCTCCAGAGAGCATTCCTGTCTCAATTCGTGAGTTGAAGGTGCAAGGTATCCATAATAGACCTTGCTGACACACGCCAAAGGCCAGATGAGATTGTGAATGATTTCATTACGAGGTGGAGGAGCCTAAGCTTGCAATTCCAGAAAAGCTAAGCGAGCAATCAGCAGTTCCAATATGTGGCAATGAAGGGATAAATCTTATCCATCAGCATCAGAAACTAATAAAGGGATCCTAACGGTATCATTACCACCTCATGCGGTCCCTATCAAGTTCATTGCTGAAGATGATATAGCAATAGTGTGGGCATATCCAGATATGCCTCCTCCTTCACCAGGAGCACCAACCCTATATGATTTCTACCTAGACCCAAGTTTTGAGGCATGAGCAACATCAGAAGATGATGATGATGGCGGCTTTGGGTGGCAATGAGAAAACAATTCGTGGGGATGCAAATTCTTTTCATGGGGAAGACGTTAATTACGCTAACGCCAAGCTTTACAAATCAACGGATCCTGGAACCCCTCAAGTGTTTTTAGGCCTAAAAGGGGGCAACCAAAAAGAAAAGCCCACAGCTCTTACTTTGCCTTAGAAGATCATTCGAGTTGTCAATAGTTATGCTAATGAAGCCAAGGAATATTATTCCCACATTGAGATGTTGTTCAAATATATACCTAAAGATAAAAGAAAGGTTAGCCAAAATGCATTGAGACCAATGAGGGAAATTGTGAACTTTCTTATCACAAGTTATACTTTTCCACTTCAAAGAATTGATCAGTCAATTCCGAAGAAAACTTGGACATAAGAACATCACTTGGCAACAAGAGAGTGGTCTTAAAGAGGAAACTCTTCAAATCCCCTAACGGAAGCATCCTCTTTAGGTGCTTCATCTCCAAGAGGACCATCATCGTCTCAAAGAAGATGGAAAAAAGACAATAAGATGAGATTTGCTAAAGCTAACCAACAGATAAACATCTCTCATAAAGGTGGAGTCCTAAAAATATCATTTCAAGGGGATACCTTTGAAAATCTTCAGGTATCACATGATAGGGGAGTTCTCAAGGCCTATGCAACAGATGACCTGATTTTCACACCCCAAGAACAAGATATGTTCTCTCAAGGCATGCAAATCAAACCACGAATCTCGATTTTTTAGAGACTTTGAAAAGTCAATGAACCCAAGCAAAAGAATTTCCAGGTTAAAAAGCAGAAAAAATGGAAGCCGAAGAAGAAAAAGCAACAACCTAGTAGCCTAGTTTGGGTTCGTGAGCAAAATGACATTAGTCAAGTCGAGCAACTAGAATAGGTTAATGTCGTCTCCATTACAGGCCATGAAATGTGTGGAGAAGTTCAAGTTAATTCACCTAAAAGTTTAAATGACAACTTACCTCCTGAACAAGAGCCATCTGAAGAATTTATCGAGGCTGTTCAACCTGTACCTCTAGAAATGAAAGATGGCAGTTAAGCAATAATTGACTAACTTCAGGGGATAAATTTGGAAACAACTGATGATCACAAGCTAATTTTTGTGAATGCCACGCTAAATGATGAAGAAGTAGCGTAATATGAACAACTCCTCCAAAAATACAAAGATGTATTTGCTTGGGGTTATCAAGACATGTCAGGCTTGAATCCAAATGTCACTGTTCATAAGTTGGCTGTTTCTGAAGGTGTAAAGCTAATAAAGCATACTTAGCGGCGCTTTCGTCCTGAGTTGATAATCCAAATAAATGTTGAGGTGGACAAGCTCATAAAGGCTAACTTCATTCGTGAAATTCAATACCCAAAATGGTTGGCTAACATTGTCCCTATTCAGAAAAAGAATGGTTAACTCCGTATATGTGTGGATTTCAGGGATTTAAACAATGCATGTCCCAAGGATGATTTCCCACTACCAATCACCAACCTCATAGTGGATGCCACTGCAGGGTTTAGGGCTATGTGTTTCATGGATGGTTTCTCGGGGTACAATCAAACTAAAATGGACCCCGGAGATGAAGACTTAACGGCCTTTTGAACACCACAAGGCATACACTGTTATACACTAATGCGCTTTTGGTTTGAAAAATGCTGAAGCCACCTACCACAGAGCCATGACGATCATTTTTCATGATTTTCTTCACAATCTCGTTGAATGTTATGTTGATGACTTGGTCGTAAAAACAAAAGACAGAGAAAATCACCCACATGACCTAAGAAGGTCTTTGAAAATGTGCATTTGGGGTCACCTCAAGAGAGTTTCTCGGCTTTGTCGTTCGGAAAGAGGGATTAGAAATTGATCCTGACAAAGTCAAAGCCATAATTCAAATGCTCCCCCCAAGAAATTGAAGGGAATTGCGAGGATTACAAGGAAGGTTGGCTTACATAAGATGCTTCATCTCAAATTTGTAAGGAAGGTGTCAACCTTTCACAAGACTCCTGAAAAAGGACATGCCCTTTATTTGTGATCAAACTTATCAAAATGCTTTTGAAAGTATCAAACAGTACCTAACAAGACCACCTGGCCTAATGGCTCCAGTACAAGGAAGACCCTTGATATTATACATAGCAGTGCTCGAACGGTCTTTAGGGGCTATGTTCCCTAAATGTAATGATTAAGGTAAAGAAAACACCCTGTACTATATCAATCGGACAATGGTGGGTGTAGAAGCGAATTACTCTTCTAGGGAAAAAATTTGCCTTGTCTTGCTCTTCACTGTTCAAAAGTTATAACACTACCTCATGTCCCATCAGGTCATTCTAATCTTGAAGGCAGACCCGTTAACATATATATTATCTAAGCACATGCTATGAGGGACATTGGCCAAATGAGCTATGCTTTTGGCCCCTTTCGACATAGAGTTAATGCCTCACAAGGTAGTAAGGGGACAAACCATAGCTGATTTCCTAGCAGCACAACCGTGTCTAGATAATGAGGAACTACTCGATGATCTGCCAAATGATGATGTTATGCTTGCTAAAATTAAAGCTTGGCAGTTATATTTTGGTGGGGTAGTAAGGAGTCAGGGAGCGCAGATAGGGATTGTGTTCATCACACCATTAGGAGGACTTATCCCTTATTCATTCTCTCTTCTCGAGATCTATTCAAATAATGTGGCTAAATATGAGGCACTTATCATTGTCCTCGAATTGCCCTTTGAAATGCGCATTGACCAGCTTGAAGTATTCGGTGATTCTCAGTTAATCATCTGATAAATAAATGGTCAATACGAAGTAAGAAATGGTAACTTGGTACCTCTTTACCAAAAGGCAACGTGTCTCATGAACCAGTTCCTATAGGTAGAGGTTAGGCATGTGCCAAGGTCCAAAAATGACAAAGCAGATGCCTTAGCAAAGTTGGCTGCTTCATGGACATTCCCCGATGAAAGAGAAATTCAAATAACAATCAGGGATCGTCACTTGCTGACCTCAGCCTTGGATCATTTTGATGAAATAGAAGAAACAAATGTGGTCTTGGTTTTTAAGGTCGAGGAAGAGGTAGACTGAAGCCAACCTCTTATTGAGTACATCTAATATGGCATTATACCCATTGGCCCAAAGAAAAGGGTAGATGTGAAACGACGAGCACTAAGGTTTACATTTAAAAATGACACCTTATATCGAAAAGCTTTTGAAAGGGTGTTACTTAGATGCTTGTCAAGAGAGGAAGCGACTTACATCCTAAATGAAGTCCATGCTGAGGTATGTAGCGCTCATCAGGTAGGTCCACAACTTGCTAACCAAATCAAAAGTGGCCAACTATGGTTCAAGACGCAATAAAATTTGCTAAAGCTTGCCAAGCTTGTCAAATACATAGAGATTTCATCCACCAACCACCACAATTACTCCACCTAAGCATATTATCTTGGCCCTTCCACGCATGGGGGCTCAATGTGATTGGACCTTTCAAGCCATCCTCCTCTAATGGCCACGTGTTTATTCTAGAAGCCGCAGACTATTTTTCAAAGTAGGCTGAAGCCTCTCTGTTAAGAGAACTGGGGGCAAAGCAAGTCGCTGACTTCATCAGGACCTATCTCATTTATAGATATGGAGTCTCATATAAAATTATTTTAGACGATGTCCTCTACTTTAAAAATCAAGTGATGATAAGGCTGGCAAAGAAATACAAGTTCAAGCACAGCTTCTCATCAAGTTACAATCTATCATCAAATGGCCAAGATGAAGCATTCAATAAAGTGCTTTGTAAGATTCTACAGAAAATGGTTTCAAGATCGAGAAGGGATTGGCATGAACGATTATCCGAAGCTTTATGGGCCTATCGAACCACAGTTCGAACTGCAACAGGCTGTACACCCTATAACTTGGTGTTCGGTTCATAAGTCGTGCTATCCCTTGAGGTGCAACTACCCTCCCTAAGAGTGGCTATGCAATTCACTGATTCATATTAAAATACTCAAGTTAGATTGGCCGAACTAGAAGTATTAGATGAGTGTCAGTTAATGGCCCAACAAAGGCTTGAAGTTTACCAAGCTCAAATGGCTAGTGCATTCAACAGGCGAGTCAAGTTTCGCTCATTTAGTGTTGGTGATTTGGTCTTAACAATAAGGAGACCTATTGCCATCAATCGAAAGGCACAAGGAAAATTTGAGTCCAAATGAGAAGGCCCCTAAGTAATCACCAAGGTCTTTCTTAAGAGGGCATACGAGCTCTTAAATCATGGTAGACAAATAGCATATTCTTGTGTCAATGGAAAATTTGTAAAGAAATTATTTACTTGAAGCTTCTGGATAGTTGAATTGCATTGAACAACAAAAGGCTTGATCCCTCAAAAAGGGCGTACGTAGGCAGTCCAACTTCAAACTAGATCCAGCCATAAAAATAAATAAACTCCTATTTCCCTTGCATGTTAAAAAGTTTTTTCACATGATGTATGGAATGTTCACGTGATGTTTATAATGAGAATCATTTATTAATTACTCTTTATTGTGTAATTATCTTGATTTTCATTAACAGGGGAAACGAACTAAAATTCAAAAGAAAGAAGGGGGAAAAAAAGAAAGGAAGAGCTGTTTTGGCTTCATTACAATAGCATAAATAGTACAGTACAAAGTGAACTGAAGATTGGAATTACAAATGCAAAATAATTGAACAAAACAAAACAAGTCTAAACATTATTAAAGGAGATTACAGAGTCAATCAAACTATTGAGATTATTCTTTTCCCTCTCCGAATCCTACAGCTTGGAGAATCCTGCTTCGGCCAAGTCCGTTTTCACATGTTCCGCTTTCTTTTTCTTCAAATCTAGAGAGGACTTCAACTTGCCTTCTGCTTCACATAAAACCTGCTGCTGGATGGTCAAATCCTCTCACATTTTATGGATCCGCTCCTCTTCCCTCAAGACCTCCTGCTCATTAACCTTAAGCTTTGAAGCTTTATTAGACAGGTTATTGCGTTGATCTTCAATGTGAGCAATTTTATAAGAATAAGTGAGATCTTGGTCAGACAAAACTTTTACCCGATCAACATCCACTATGTCTGCGATCTTTACAGCAGTCTCAACTACGCCAAATATCTCCTCTATCTTGGAGAAAAGCCAATAAATCTCTATTGTACTGAGCTTATAAATGTCAATCATAGAGTGAAGTTCACTCAAGGATTGAGAAACTCCCGCTCTGCTAGCTAACAAGTCCCTAATAGAGCCATGATTAGAAATAATATCAATGATCACCTCTACCCCTTTGAGAATGCTCTCTAGGACCTAATCTTCCTTTAAGTTACAAAAAGACTTGCTAAGGAAGTAGAGATGCTTTCAATAGGCACGGCTTCAACCAAGTCATTAGAAGTGTCAGGCACAGGAATGATAGTAGTTACTATTGCATCAGAGTGCTCTACTACAGCAGGAGGTGCTTCATGTAGAGGTACTCCAATTTTTTCTGTTAGGGCATCTTGTTGATTTAAAGTTCCCTGTTCAGTAAAGTATCCAAGTCTGCGATAGGCAAATCTTTAAATCCTGTACCATCCCCCATATCAGAATCATCAGATTGATTGAGGCGGTCATAATGAGCCCTCTTAAACTTTACTTTTATAGGTGATTGATCACGAGAATTTACCGTGGCAGGCGATTGATCGTTGGGGGTCCTTTTATTCTTCTTCTGTGGCCTTTTTTGGCCTCTAGAAACCATGGCTTTTTCTTTTTCAGAGGATGATGCTGAAGGTTTCTCTTTGCTTCAGCTATTGCCACTAACTCCCGAAATTTCAATAGCTCTAGGAGCAAACTCACAGAGGGGGCGTAAGTGATCAATAATGTAAACAGCTTCCCTCAAAAGCTCATTCTTATTTGTTGTAGTTTGGTGAACCTTTTCAACCGACATCGCTTAAATAAGGGGTGCGGATTTTGGTCCACCAACTACAATAATCCCAAGAACAAACTCTTTCATAATAGGAAGGAGGAACGTAGAACTTATCCCCCGTATATCGCTTTTGAAGATCGGCATGGGCTTGTGCAAAATCCAGTATGCTCCTTTGCTGTCGGAGGGCTCTGATAAAACTTAAACAGTTAGATGAAACCCCTTATTTGAATCCAAATTAGCAAGCAAATCGGTTGGGGTAATAAGGATCCAAATGTAATTCGGCTCCAACACGTACAGGAGTACAGATGACCAAATAGACAAAAGAAATTTAAATTCCTCATCCGGTAGACCAATGTCAATCACATCTCGGCCATTATGAGAGTCCTCAGGATAAGAGCTAGCTCTAAGAGGAAGATAACTCCCATCCCTGAAAACATGTCTAGCTTGGGGTAATGAATGTTTACTACCAAGCAGGCCAGCATAATAAACAAGACTAGGAAAGTCACTATCTGGGCGGCAATGGTATAGAGAAGGAAATAACTCTGCTAGCCAACCTATTATATAATGTATAGGGCAGATTGTGTTAGCTTTACCAGGATGATCTAGGTGACTTGCTGCCTCCCTCAAGCCATGATAGATGTAACTAAGAATTATTGGAGTCAAAGAAATTCGTTGCCCAGAAGCCATAAACGCAGCCATTGCAAATGTTTCTGGCTTTATGACTTCCTTATCATGAGGTAAGACAAAGCGACTCAACCAAAAGGCCAAGAAAGCAGCAAGTTCACCTTCAGCTGTAACATTCAACTCTCCCATTCATTCTTGACGTGAGATGCGGAGGGGGCTCCTTTTCTTGGTCTTAACTTTCTCTTTCTCAGAGTTTGTTTGTTCTCCATATGCAAAGTAGACCAAGTATTCTCTATAAAAATACTCCAACCAGAGGTCATAATAAATATGACCAGCGTTGTGAAACTTGCAAAGTTCAGCATGAATACGCAGCAGTTTGATGACTATAGCAGGATATTTATTATGTTCCGCTAAGTCTTTGTTCAGAGGTAAAAATACCTCTTACCTAGCTCCAAGAGTGGATAAACCTCCAATCCGCTCCAACTTAAGAAGTGAAATACCAACTTCACCAGTGCCCATGGTGAAAGGTATTAGTTAACGGACCCCAAAATTCACAAAAAGCCCGCCATACATTTGCGTCAAAATGGTACGAAAAATGGGATACACCAATGGCACCAAATATGCCAACCTGTTTCAAGAGTTCTTCAAAACCAGCAAGCACCCATCTAGTCCATTCCATCACTCCTATCATAAAAGTTGAGCAATCTCGAAATTGGAAGGTTAACCCCCAATAAGCCTGTATAAGGCTGGGTAAAATTCCTCTTCAGTAGGGTATGTTTCGGGGCCACGATGTTCAGTGTTAACTTTCTCAAGAACAGTGGCATTAAAATAGTTCTTATAATCCTAACTTACATCGACACATTTGTTTTCATCATTCCGACGATAACGAAGTGTTCCTTACTTGACTCTAACCTTCCTGACCAAGATAGATGTTATGGTGGAGGAAGGAATCGCATTGAGACTTCGCAAAGAGCTTGAACATCGATAATAAGACCCGTAGTTACATTCTCATCCTTCTTGAAGTGAAGCGCTTTCATTGCCAAGTGTCCCGTCCATATTCATTAATTATCCTCTACACAAATAAAGGAGAGGTCTAATCAATAAGTGATGACGAAGTTTATAAGATGCATGTATCATTCGTGTTATCAATGTCTTAACACAAACAATGCATGGGTGCAACTGTTGAACATAAATTGTTGATGGGTATGAATTTTTCAAAATTAGCACTCATAAAATTAATGAGAATCCATCACAAAGAAGGATCCAAAGTTTTATGCATGTAAAATAAAATTGGGACTTTTGAATTAAGACCCTTTATACATTAGTAAGTATCGTACTAACTTAAGCCAAAAAAAGAAGGATAGATGACTTCACTCTCCAATGGTCTATTCCTAATTATCTTAAATATATCTAAATATTATGTGGTTGTTAGAAAAAAAAAAAAAAGGACAATAATTTAAGGGGGATCATTCAATGGCCGATCCCACCCAATAAAATATGCACATGTAAGAATCATGCATTGCATTTGGCAGTTACAGGAAACTGCAAACCAAAAGGAAAGGAAATTTTTAAAAAATGAAAAGAGGAAGTTGATCAAGGCAATGCATCAGCCCACTTTCTCCATGATTGCTAGGAGTTAAAGTGGAAGTTACCCATGTTTCCTTTCACAATGACTATCATCTCAATACTATAAATATTGAGAGATAAGCAAAGGTAGGGCTGATTTATTTTTTTTGGGGGGGGGGGGGGGACAAAAAAAGAAAGAACACAGAGACTTAAAAAAACAGAGGAGACGAACAGAGGACCAGAAAAAAGAGGAGAGCAGGATAGCGAAATCAATAGGCTAAGAAGAGAGAGAAAATACAAAAAGAAGAAGGAAGACTCTGTATCATCAAAAAAAACAGAAAAAGAAAAAGGAACAGAGCACGAGTTCGAGAAGGAAGAAAATAGGCAGTAGCAAGATCTTATCACCGTGCCCTATAAATCAACTCTTAAAGGTAAGAAACCATGAGATTAAGCTAGCCTTCATCTTCTCAATCTCTCTCAAGCTATCACCTTTAAGTATTCATGTCAAGTTATGGCCAAAGATGAAGAACCCAAAGCCATGATACAAATATTAAAGACGGAAACCGGTTACAGTATTCGTAATTCAGTTCCTCCTAAACTTTGAATTCTCAATCCTAAACTTGGGACTTCCTGGACTCACATGCCAAACTTAGATCCTACCGGATCCTCGGTCGTGCTGGACCTCAAAACTAACGTATCCTGCCAGATTCCGGGTCCCGCTAGACCCATGAGCTGAAGGATCCTGTGGGATCCCAGGTTCTGCTGAACTGTGCAAAAGGGCAAATAGGGTTGGCGACCATGCTCTGCCACAGCTACTTGGTTGAACGGCAAGCAAATTTCACAAATCATGAATTAGCAACCAAAAAAATATCTATATAGATATGATGTAATCAATGGTCAAACAGCCAAGACAATTCATCATACATCATTTTTTTAATTATTGAAGTGATTTGTGGTAAAATCCATTGCAATGCTCTGTTTTGGAGGTTAAAAAAAAAAAAAGGAAGAACAGAAATCAACTTGATAGGGGAGGAGATTAATGATGGGATTTTTTTATTTTTTTTTTTACTGGTACAAAACAAGATG
>JAKOGI010004236.1:0-2500 GCA_029747015.1 Carnegiea gigantea
TATATATATATATTTAAACATTCATCAACGTGTACATATGTGTATATACACCTATGCATATACACATATGTATGTATATATATATGCACATATATAAAAATATATATACGCGCGCATATGTATATATGTATATATAGACAGATATATATTTATGTATATGTACATATACATACGTGAATATATATATATATATATATATATATATATATATATATATATATATATATATATATATTATATATATATATATATATATATATATATGGATGTAAATACATATACATACACAAATATATACACATGTATATGCGCACACATGCATTCATTTGCATATATGTATATAAATTTATATAAAAACATATATGTGGACATACATATATATATATATATATATATATATATATATATATATAAAAGATATGTATATATATATTCGTATCTAAACGAATGTATGTATTTTTATGTATACATACATATATGTATATATGTATATGTATATTGATATATATATATATATATATATACACACACACACACACATATATATATATATATATGTACAGGCGCCCATACATATATATATATACACACACACACACACACACACACACACACATTCGTACACATATACATACATATGTACATGCGTGCATGCATATATTGTAACACCCCCGGCCCCTAGGCTAGAAGTGTTACGCCTTCCTAACTTCTTACTTAATTCCTGGGACGAAACGGGCAGAGTTCCCCCTAAAAACTGACCGTTTTCCGGCTGAAAGCCTTACAATAAGTCCCTGTAGATTAACAGAAACGTAAACATATAAAACATAGCTCAAGGGCCACACGCCGGAGTTCATAACTCAACGAGCCACTCGCTCGAAGTACAACAGCCAGATTGATTCATGAATAAAGAAGAAATGGAAGATACAACTCAGTGGTTAACAAAATCGGAGTATTAAGATTTACATCCCAAAACATAACTAAATTAAACCAAGAAGATATCTAACTAACTTGATGGTTGGCTCAGACGGCCATACAGAGCGACCTTTATACCATATGTATTACATGAACTAGAATAATCGTTTACTGACCTTTATTATCTAAGAGTACATTACATGACTTCATTAAACGCGTAAGATCCCTTTAAATGAGCACATATGATGCCTTGTAAGTAACGATAGGTTCCTTCTGGACTTATCTGACTCAACTTCTTCCCGTCAGAAAGAAAACCTGGGGAAAAAGGAAAAGAGTAATGGGATGAGCAACCACACGCTCAGTGAGTGTCCCCCAACCCCCTTAAAACCAAAACCATTGCAAGTAATACTATCTTTACTAGTCACATATCACGTTTCCGTACTTTACTATCATAATAGATATTCATAGAACCTTTATGGGAGGATCACTAAATATAAACTTCACTTCGACCCCTCAATCATATTTCCAGGTTCCTTAATGATAGAGTTCTTTTCTAGCAAGCAGTTAAGCACACGAGTAAGCATCGAAGGCTAAGTATAAGGATTTTTTCTTTTTATAATATAACTTCCTAACCCTCCATTTAAACTATACATGAACCCTCAATCATATGATTTGTATATAAGGTTATCCCTTTTCATAAATACACTTTTCTTGGCATTTCATTCATATAATATACACGTCACACACATAAACACATATCAAGCATTTAAGTACCTTTAAACATCATATTAAGCTATATGACACCCTTGCATGCTATTCACATATCAACGTTCATTCTTTTAGGAAGAGATGCCTTCATTCATGGAATTTTTAACGTGCTATAACTTTCTTTCTCATCTCATACACTATAAATCAGACAGATTTGCTATGGATAAGAATGATGCCACATAAGATTAGAATCCACGTTCAACCATACTTGAGAATCATTCATAATGCATCCATTGAAAGCTTTCCTTTAATGCATAGGCTAAGAATCCATATTCAAACATGCTTGAGGATCATTTCATAACTCATTCACTGAAAGCTTTCTTTCTTTTGTTGAAAACGTTATCTTAGTCTTCAAAGGAAGTTTCATTTCATTTGGTCGTGTAACGACCCTTATAAGCTTTTCATACATCATTCCATTTAGCCTTTTGGGCCCATAAAAAGAACTTCCTTTCCTTTTTAATCGTTTAAAAATGACAAAGGGCCAATTGCTTTTCTTGACTTAGTACGAAAGTACTTCTGGCATAAGATCATTACACGGTACTGATTGGGTGAGAACTATTCTCGATCCCACAGTGAGACCTAACGCTCACGCTTAAGCTCTTACTCCCGGGATGGCTACATAAATATATTGGACCATTACCCTCGTCAGGGTCTTCTAGGGTTTCCTAGTACCAGGACGAAATCCCTAGGCACACAACGTTCATAACATAGTGTCCACAGCACATCTTGGACAATTACCCTTGCAAGGGTCTTCTAGGGCTCCCTAATACCAGGACGAAATCCCTAGGCAGTCAACATCCATAACATAGTGTCCACACCA
>JAKOGI010004236.1:7500-30781 GCA_029747015.1 Carnegiea gigantea
GAATCCCTAGAGACCCTGACGAGGGTTACGTTTTAAAAGTTAGTTGTCATCCCGGGAGTAAGAGCTTAGTGTGAGTTAATCTCACTGGGATTGAGTGTAGATCTCTCCCAACCAGCACTTTATGATGATCTTATGCCTAGAGTAGTTTCCTAATAAGTAAGAAAAGCAGCACGCATTTCGCTTTTTTAAGTATTTTAGAAAGAAAGTTTTTAGGGTCAGCATGAGACCAATATGAAAGAAATTCTATGAAAAATATGAGCCTAAAGAGGCTAAGTAAAGTGTTTTTAGAGAAAGAAAAGAAAGATTTCATGCACATCATGTGAATAAGAATCTAAGTGCAATATAAATGAAATTCTAAGTACAGCATGATCATACCCTTGTAATGCATCGAGCTTATGAATTTGAATGTGTATGTTTAGCTAATGAAAGTTCGTGGCATAATCTCTGTTTCATATGTTTAGCATCTCATGTGAGTAAATTAGATAGATAAAGCATAAATCACAAATTATATCACATAATCCATGAAAGAAAGTTCCATCCTTAGCCTCGTTGCTTGCTTAAGTGTTTGACTGCCTATTAGTAAAGAAGTTTGGCCATTTAGAGACCTAGAGATGTGTTTGAATGGTTAAGGTGAAGTTTATAGTTAGTGATATTTCCATAGGAACTTCGTGAATACCTAATGTGATAGTACAGTATGAATACGTGATATATGACTATTAAAGATATGATTGCCTGCAACGGTTTTGATTTTAAGGGGGTCAGAGGCACTCATTGAGCGTGTGGTTGCTCATCCCACTACTCTTTCCCCCTTTTCCCCCAGGTTTTCTTTGTGACAGGAAGAAGTTGAGTCAGCTATGTTAAGATGGAGTCTATTCTCCCTTGCAAGTTCTCATGTGTGCCTACTTACGTCTTTAATGAAGTCATGTAAAGTATTCTTAGCTTATAAACATTTATAGACCATTATTCTAGTTCAAGTAATGCACATGGTATGAAGGTCGCTCTGTATGGCTGTACGAGCCAACCATCTGATTAGTTAGATGTCTTTATTTGAAATTAGCTATGTTTTAGGATGTAAACCTCAATACTTCGGTTGTGTAGACCGTTGAGTTATATCTTTTACTTTACCCGTATTAATGAACTATTCTATTTGGTCTACTCCGAGCGAGTTACTCGTAGAGTTATAATCTCCGGCGTGTGGCCGTCGAGCTTCCTTTAAATGTTTTATGCTTCTGTTGATTTGTAGGGATTTATTGTAAGGCTTTTAGCCTGAAAACCGTCAGTTTTTAGGAGAAACTCTGCCCCTTTCGCCCCGGGATTTAAATAGGAAGTTAAGAAAACGTAACGCTTCTGTCTCTAGGGGCTGGGGGTGTTACAATTGATGGTATCAAAGCATGGTTCTATGACCATAGGCCGTGACCTGAGTCTTGCATCTTATATAGTTGCCTAGGAACAGTCCCCGATGACGTGGTACATGCCTGCCTTGTGTGCAAATGCGAGTTTTATAGGAATGTTAGTGCGTTTACCTAGTTAGGTGCGGCTTTAGTGAGCTGAATGGTTGGATGAAAAAACCATTTGTTAAGGTGTAGGCCGAGTGGCTCGTATTTTCGTGAATGAGTTAAGTGTTAGATCAATCGAAAGTTGTTTCACTTATATGCCTTAGAGACTTTAATCGAAAGTTGAAAGAGCATATGATTTGAAATTGAATGATTGGAAAGCCTTAATTGTAAGCTCATCTTTGCCCCTAAGGTATGATTTGCTCTTCGAGCCCCATAATGGAGTGAGCAGACGCACTCAATGGTTGGTAGGAATGAGCTGGAAGCAGTTAAGTCATTCTCCTTTTGAAACATGGAGACCTTGAAAGTTGAGATCCTTCCTAAATAGTGAGTTAAGGTTTTTCTTTCGCATAAAAGTCCTTTTTCATTCCATAGCTAGGCCTTACTGTTGCGTCTGAAGACTTGCATTTGCTTTACAATGATGTTCGTGCCTTGTTCTATGAGCATAAGCTTCCATGTGTAACTAGATGTCTTAAATACTCATTTGTCAAGATGCATTCGCTGCTTGATGTGTCTATGACCAGTTGTGTCTTTTATGAATAAGTTGTTGCACTTCTTGATATTTTCTTGACTTAAGTTGGTCTATTATATAACTTGGTCGTTTAGATAATACAAGTTTTGTGATTCATAGCATGATATGACCACTGACTCATTATTTGCATTCCGTGACTTCTATAATTTCTTATTATAGCTAAGTAACTGCATGCGCCCGTGTTTGAAGCATGATGAGACGACCATAAAAACCTGCATTCATATATTCTTGCCCTTATTTGATTGATCAGAGTACCGCAGCAGAAGCATATAGGCCCACAAGCCATAGACCCAAGACTTATCCTTTTACTATAGGTTGTAACTTAGGGTTTGCATTTACATACGATCATATAGGTACATTCTTACGTGACAATGAATGAGTTTAAGTGTCTTCGAGTATCAACGTGGCATACGTGTAGTGCTAAGCTCATAGGAGCTTATATAGTTACTTCGGACTTGTTATTAAATAGTTATTAATGTGTTTTATCAATGAACTGTTTAGTAAATGCACTTCATGGTGTTTGCTTAGCTTGAGTTTGGTTAGGCATGTGGCTAAATTAGCCGAACAATTTAACTTGTGTGATTTGTCAAACTGTATGTCCCTGAGCCATTGTTTACACTCCACGAATTTTATTATCTGATGGTATAGCTTGAGTGGTTGTATATACATGTATTTAATGCATGATGTAATGACTGTAAGAGGCTACATTCGCATATGCTCACCTTTATATATTTCACATTTTAGGAGGAAAGCATGATCATATATCCAAGGTCATATTTAAATTCTTTATTCCAAATTTGGTGTGTGAGTTGCATAAAATGATTATTATCATGATTGATCAAAGTGTCATGGCATGACATGATCGTGCTATCTTGTGCCATATGTTATGTGATAAACTTCATAGGGAAGCCCTAGAGTATATTTTATTTTATTAGCTGACTTACTTATTACTTGTTTTTGTTTTGGGTCGTAGTATTATCATGCTACTGTTCTGCATAATAAAAGTTTACGATCTTAGAGACCTTCATTTATGTGAATATGTGATTGTCCATCTAGTTCATGTGACACGATAATGTGCGAGGGGTGCTTGTGGTCGCATTGGAGTCCACACATCACTTGATCGTTGAATTGTGAAATATGCATGATCTAGTGTGGGTTGGTTGTGTTGCATTATACATTTGCGATATTCTTATAAAGGTGCAAAAATGGTCTAAATTCATGTCTATGATCATGTCATCTTACTTACATGTTCTCAGTAAGTAAAGATAATCAATTCTCTAAGAAAACCCTGTAGTTTAACTTTCCATTAGCTAAGCTATTGTGATTATCTCGTCTACTTATTATCCCTTCAGCTACACACTCTGGCCGAAAATCTTTTGCTTAGCTTATTGTAATTCTAACATGAGACATAAGCTTAGGAGCTCTTGAGTTATTCCTCTACTAAGTCCCATGTTGCTTGCTGTATTATGCCCTGTAACTCACATGCTTAAGCAACTGTTTTGAAAATATATACATGCAAATTAAGTACTTAGAAGCCTTCCTTGCCACATGAAAACTACTAGTCCCGGTAGGCGATCTCTACCCGAAACAACGTGCTTACAAGTAACACACTGAACCCCCACTAACTATCAGCCTGCATTCTTAGGACGCCATTTTTCTACCAAGTTCTTTCTTGCTTACTAATTGATAGCACCATGAATTACTCTCAGTAATGTACAGGTTATATCCTTGTAACAGTGACTCATGTTGCTCATAATTATTAGTCTTTCAGATGCTGAGTTATCTTATGTCCTTACCACCTTGGTGTCCTTGCTACTTTGTTGTGATACGGAAGCGTTGGTTGACTGACTTAATTTTGAAATAATTTGATTTCTTCATGTTTCAGAATGAACTTAGTTAAGTTGAATGCCTTGATATGACCTCAAATTATTATGTTTAAGTTGCAATACATGAAAATCCTTTAAATGTCCGCTCGTGTTGATGCGTAAGTGTAGAGTATTCGTTGTGATTCTAGTATTGCTTAGAAAACAATTTTTTAAGATGATGTTCATTTAAAATAGGTTTGATATGGTTATCCATGCCAACTCATTTGCCCCTCTGCAATACGATTTGCCCTCGGTGCCTAAATAGAGTGAGTAGACGCTTGAAGAGGATTGGCGAGGAGGGGACTGGATACCATAAGCCATTTTCTTTCGATTTAAAAGAAGTAGTGCCTGCAAAGTGAAACCTTCCAGAAACCTACTGTGTAGATCATAGTTTATGTGCATACATTCTAGGAATGACTGAACTTCGTTTTAGAATTTCGAGGATGAAATTTTAAGGGGGGAAGAGTATAAGACCTGCCTTCTTTACTTTAAGTTAACATGACGGTCTTACCTTTTTACGTTATACAATCGTATTTTATTGGTTATACGAGTTAAATTATCATCGATGTGCTTATGCGAGCGATAATTTTATTAAAAACAATTATTATTGCTATTATTGATTTTAAAGTTAATTCGTGCTATTTGTGCCCGTAAATTATATGGATAGTTTAATTTAGTCGTTATTCGATTTATTTAGTCGTTTCTCGAACGCGAGTCGGTTGTTACCTTAGAATTATTTTCGAGATTTAATAAATCAAACCTTGGCGTATTTAGGAACGAATGATCGATGAGCGATCGTATTAACGATCGGATTTAGAATAAGAGGTACTAGATTTGACTAGCATTTTAGTTGACTGAATAATTGACCAAAACAACGAAATTTAAAAATATATATATATATATATATATATATATATATATATATATATGTATATATATATATTATATATATATAATATATATATATATATATATATATATGGGGCCAGAGCCCCTTCTTTTCTCAGAAAAAAACACGACAGAGGAGGTTGGGGGAGCTTTGTTACTCCTCCCAGCCTCTTAACCCTGACCACCACAGTAGAGAGAGAGAGAGAGAGAGAGAGAGAGAGAGAGAGATAGAGAGATAGAGAGAGAGAGTAAGAGGAAGGGAGGAGGCACCGGCGCCAGCATCTGGTCGTCACACCACATGCGAGCTCCCTAGCAACCTCATTACTAGCGACCACCACAGAGAGAGAGAGAGATGTGAGCAGTCGAGAGGAAGCAGAGGAAACCGGTGAAGCGAGGTCTCTCGGTGGTGGGCATGGCGGTGACGTTGGCATGGCTGGGCGTGCATTCACCGTTAGCGAAGAGAAAGAGAGAGAAGGGTTGAGTGAGGGCAACGGTTGAGAGGGTTAGGGTTTGAACCCAAAGCACCACCACCACGACCATCCCCATTAGCAATTGGGCGTGATTCCGGTAACAAGGCAAGATCGAAGGAGAGCTAGAAATGGGCTAGGGTTTCGGGTCAGTGTGGGGTAGCGAATTGGGAGACCAATTTCTGAGTTCTTGAACATCCAAATTCAGCCCTAAAAGCCCTTAGAAGAGGTCCTTAGCTTGGAGTCCAGGTGGGTATTTCTCAACTCCTAAGTATTAGTAGTTTCGAAATTGTTTTAACTCTTAAGTTACGATGCATGTTAAGTTTAGCTAGTTGATGCCTGATAATAGCTTCGAAATGAAATATGGGCACTTAGAATCGATACATGTTTATTTAGCTAACTCATGCCTGATTAATAGCTTCGAAAGGAAATGTGAACACTTAGCATCGATACATGTTTTTTTAGTTAAATTATACCTGATTAATAGCTTCGAAACGAAATATGAATGCTTAGAATCGATTCAACGGTATTCAGTTAATACATGCCCGAAAGTTTAGTTCGAAATGAGTTATGCATGTTTGGACTCGATTCAAGTGAATTCAGTTAATACATGCCTGAAGATTTGCCTTAAATAGTAACTTCGACGTGATAAACGATTGCCTTGAATCACAATACGTTAAATGGCTTAATTAGATTCAAATAGTAACTCTGACGTAATAAACGAATGGCTTGAATCGCAATATGTTTAAATGGCTTAATTAGATTCAAATTATAACTTCGATGTGATAAACGGTTACCATAAATCGCAATACGTTTAAGTGGCTTAATTAGATTCAATTAGTAACTCCGATGTGATAAACGAATGCCTAGAATCGTATTATACTTAAATGGCTTAATTAGGCTTAAAATGTAACTTCAAAACCATGAACGGAAGCCTCGAATCGATGCTTGTCTATTTAGTTGAATTATACTTGTGAAATAGCTTTACAAACAACATTCGAATGACGAAATGAGTATGTTTACCCCCTTAACCGCAATACATGAATGTTTGAAATGAACCAACAGCACCTAAGATCGAAGCAGGCTAATTTGATTAGTTCATGTTTAAAAGTAACCCTTGAGTGACAAGCATTCTTTAAATTGAGGCATATGGAGCTAATTCATGCTTAAGAGTACTTTTGAAATGACCTGAGAACATTTTTAGCCAATGCATGTTTAGTTGGACGGTTATGCTTTGAAAATGGCATGTTAGTTGGTGAGCTATGTATTGAAATGATATGAACTTGGTATACTTACCTTCTACTCGTAAGTTACGAATGTAAGCTAAGTTTCATGTGTTGTGAGTTATATCAGTTCGTTCAGTTCTAAGTTCAAGTTAATGCAATATATACATATACATTTATGCTTATGTATGCAGTAACGAGCTGTTCGATGGTTGCTGCTCGCTCGGTAAGTTATACGTAGCTACTTTATAAGACTTTAATGATACTATGTTATGATTATCGAATTAAAAACTGAGATGGTAATTGGATGGTTTGAGGTAGAACTATGAGTGGTTCGAGGTCCTGTGGTCGGTTGCAATGTGAGGAGGGAGTCTGGGCTGTGATTGCTGTAATCACGTGGATTGCGAGGCCATGTGTGGCTCATGTTGCTAAGCTGAATTATAAAGTATTTGAATGTGCACATGTGCACCCCTGTCCTTTCTATGTCGTTAAGTTTGATTACTTGCATAAGGGTGAGTTTTAAAAAAGAAAGATTTCATGTTTTGAAATAATACTAGCCATAATTATTAGTACATAATGGCCTATTTTAACTAAATGGATACAATTTTGGGAGTGAACTCGCTTGAACGGGGGAATCCCTAAAGAGTTTTACAAAGACGTGAGTTGCACGATAAATGATTTTGCTGTGAGAGGCAGCAACTTATTAGTCATTAAGACCAGTTTAAATGGCTAAGATAAGTGCTTAGGGACAATAGATGGGGGTGAACCTGCTTGAATGGGGGAATCCCTAACCTAGGGAGTAATCCCTAGATACCTTGACGAGGGTTAAGGTCCAAAAGTTAGTTGCCATCCCGGGAGTAGGAGCTTAGTGTGAGTTAATCTCACTGGGATTGAGTGTAGATCTCTTCCAACCAGCACTTTATGATGATCTTATGCCCAGAGTAGTTTCCTAATAAGTAAGAAAAGCAGTCAGCATTTCACCTTTTTAAGTATTTCAGAAAGAAAGTTTTTAGGGGTCATTATGAGACCAATATGAAAGATATTCTATGAAGAATATGAGCCTAAAGAGGCTAAGTAAAGTGTTTTCAGAAAAAGAAAAGAAAGATTTCATGCACATCATGTGAATAAGAATTTAAGTGCAATATAAATGAAATTTCAAGGACAACATGGTCATACCCATATAATACATCAAGCATATGAGTTTGAATGTGTATGTTTAGCCAATGAAAGTTCATGGCATAATCTCTACTTCATATGTTTAGCATCTCATATGAGTAAATTAGATAGATAAAGCATAAATCCCAAATTACATCACGTAATCCATGAAAGAAAGTTCCGTGCTTAGCCTCGTTACTTGCTTAAGTGTTTGACTGCCTACTAGTGAAGAAGTTTGGCCATTTAGAGGCCTAGAGATGTGTTTGAATGGTTAAGGTGAAGTTTACAGTTAGTGATATTTCCATAAGAACTTCGTGAATGCCTAATATGATAGTAAAGTACGAATATGTGATATGTAACTATTAAAGATATTATTGCCTGCAATGGTTTTGATTTTAAGGGGGTCGGGGGACACTCACTGAGCGTGTGGTTGCTCATCCCACCACTCTTTCCCCCTTTTCCCCCAGGTTTTCTTTGTGACATGAAGAAGTTGAGTTAGCTATGTCAAGATGGAGTCTATTCTCGCTTGCAGGGTCTAATGTGTGCTTACTTACGTTTTTAATGAAATCATGTAAAGTAGTCTTAGTTTGTAAACGTTTGTAAACAATTATTTTAGTTCATGTAATGCATATGGTATGAAAGTCGCTCTGTATGGCCGGACGAGCCAACCATCTTATTAGTCAGATGTCTTTATTTAAAATTAGCGGTGTTTTGGGGTGTAAACCCCAATACTCTGGTTGTATAGACTGTTGCGTTATATCTTTTACTTTGCCTGTATTAATGAACTATTCTGTTTGGTGTACTTCGAGCAAGTTGCTCGATGAGTTATGAACTCCAGCATGTGGCCGTCGAGCTTCTTTTAAATGTTTTACGATTCCGTTGATTTGCAGGTATTTATTGTAAGGCCTTCATCCTGAAAACGGTCAGTTTTTAAGGGAAACGCTGTCTGTTTTGCCCCAGGATTTAAATAAAAAGTTAAGAAAACATAATGCTTCCAGCTCTAGGGGCTGGGGGTGTTATAATTGATGGTATCATAGTATGGTCCTACGACCATAGACTGTGACCTGAGTCTTGCACCTCATATGGTTGTCTAGGAACGCGTTTACGATGACGTGATACATACATGCCTTGTGCGCAAATGCGAGTTTTATGGGAATGTTAGCGCATTTACCTAGTTAGGTGTGGCTTGAGTAAGCTGAATGGTTGGATGAAAGAACCATTTGCTAAGGTGTAGGCCGAGTGGCTCGTATTTTCGTGGATCAATTTAAGTGCTAGATCAACCAAAAGTTGTTTTGCTTATATGCCTTGGAGATTCTAATCGAAGGTTTAAAGAACATATGATTTGAAAATGAATAATTGGAAAGCCTTAGCTATAGGCTTATCTTTGCCCCTAAAGTACGATTTGCTCCTCGGGCCCCATAATGGAGTGAGCAGATGCACTCAATGGTTGGTAAGGAATGAGCTAGAAGCAGTTATGCCATTCTCTTTTCGAAACATAGAGACCTTGAAAGTTGAGATCCTTCCTAAGTAGTGAGTTAAGGTTTTTCTTTCGCATAAAAGACCTTTCTAATTCCATAGCTAGACCTTATTGTTGCGTCTAAAGACTTGCATTTACTTTACAATGATGTTCGTGCCTTGTTCTATGAGTATAAGCTTCCATGTGTAACTAAATGTATTAAATACTTATTTGTGAAGATGCATTCGGTGCTTGATGTGTCCATGAGCAGTTATGTCTTTTTATGAATAAGTTGTTGCACTTCTTGATGTTTGCTTGACTTAAGTTGGTTTATTATATGACTTGGTCGTTTAGATAATATAAGTTTTGTGATTCATAGCATGACATGACCACTGGCTCATTGTTTGCATTCCGTGACTTCTGTAATTTCATGTTATAGCTAAGTAACTGCATGCACCCGTGTTTGAAGCATGATGAGACGACCATAAATACCTACATTCATATATTCTTGCCCTTATTTGATTGTTCAGAGTAGCGCAGCGGAAGCATATAAGCCCATAAGCCATAGACCCAAGACTTATCCTTTTACTATAGGTTGCAACTGAGGGTTTGCATTTACATACGGTCATATAGGTACATTCTTACGTGACAATGAATGAGTTTAAGTGTCTTCGAGTATCAACGTGGCATACGTGTAGTGCTAAGCTCATAGGAGCTTATATAGTTACTTTGGACTTGTTATTAAATAGTTATTGATGTGTTTTGTCAACAAATTGTTTAGTAAACGCACTTCATGGTGTTTGCTTAGCTTGAGTTTGGTCAGGCATGTGGCTGAATTAGCTGGACAATTTAACTTGTGTGATTTATCAAATAGTATGATCTCTGAGCCATCGTTTACAGTCCACAAATTTTATTATCTTATGGTATAGCTTGAGTGGTTGTATATACATGTATTTCATGCATGATGTAATGACTGTACGAGGCTGCATTCCCATGTGTTCACCTTTATATATTTCATGTTTTAGGAGAGAAGCATGAGAATGTATCCAAGGTCATATTTAAATTCTTTATTCTAGATTTGATGTGTGAGTTGCATAAAATGACTATTAGCATGATTGATCCAAGTGTCATGGCATGACATGATCGTGCTATCTTGTACCATATGTTACGTGATAAACATCATGAGGAAACTTTAGAGTGCATTTTATTTTATTAGCTGACTTACTTATTGCCATTAGTGTCATGGGGTTGCTTTTGTCTTGGGTCGCAGTATTGTCATGCTATTGTTCTGCATAATAATAGTTTGCGATCTTGGAGACCTACATTTGTGTGAATGTATGGTTGTCCATCTATTTCATGTGACACGATAATGTGCTAGGGATGCTTGTGGTCACATTAGAGTCTATACATCACTTGATCGTCGAATTGTGAAATATGCATGATCTGGTGTGGGTTGGTTGTGTTGTGTTATATATTTGTGATATTCTTATAACGGTTCAAAAATGGTGTAAGTTCATGTCTATGACCATGTCATCTTACTTGCATGTTCTAAGTAAGTAGAGATAATAAGTTTTCTACAAAGACCCTATGGTTGAACTTTCCATTAGCTAAGCTATTGTGATTATCTCATCTACTTATTATCCTTTCAGCCACACACTTTGCTCGGAAATCTTTTGTTTAGTTTGTTATGGTTCTAACATGAGATATAAGCTTAGGAGCTCTTGAGTAATTCTGCTGCTAAGTCCCATGTTGCTTGCTGTGTTATGCCCTGTAACTCACATGCTTGAGCAACTGTTTTGAAAATATATGCATGCAAATTAAGTACTTAGAAGCGTTCCTTGCCCCATGAAAACTACTAGTCCCAGTGGGCGATATCTACCCGAAACAACGTGCTTACAAGTAACATGCTGAACCCCCACTGCTCATCAGCATGCATTCTTAGCATGCCATTTTTCTTCCAAGTTCGTTCTTACTTGCTGATTGATAGCACCATGAATTACTCTCAGTAATGTACAGGTTATATCCTTGTAACAGTGATTCATGTCGCTCATAATTATTTGTCTTTTAGATGCTGAGTTATCTTATGTCCTTGCCACCTTGGTATCCTTGCTACTTTGCTGTGATACGGAAGTGTTGGTTGATTGACTTGATTTTGAAATAATTCGATTTCTTCATGTTTCAGAATGAACTTGGTTAAGTTAAATGCCTTGATATGACCTCGAATTATTATGTTTAAGTTGCCATACATGAAAATCCTTTAAATGTCCGCTTGTGTTGATGCGTAAGTGTTGAGTAGTTGTTGCGATTCTAGTATTGCTTAGAAAAATTTTTTTAAGATGATGTTCATTTAAAATAAGTTTGATATGGTTATCTATGCTAACTCATTTGCCCCTCTTTAATGCGATTTGCTCTCGGCGCCTAGATAGAGTGAGTAGATGCTTGAAAAGGATTGGCGAAGAGGAGACCGGATATCATAAGCCATTTTCTTTCGATTTAAAAGAAGTAGTGTCTGCAAAATGAAACCTTCTGGAAACCTACTGTATACATCGTAGTTTGTGTGCGTGCATTCTAGGAATGACTGAACTTAGTTTTAGAATTTTGAGGACAATATTCTTTTAAGGGGGGAAGAGTGTAAGACCTGCCTTCTTTACTTTAAGTTAACATGACTGTCTTACCTTTTTACATTATACAATCGTATTTTATTAATTATACGAGTTAAATTATTATCGATGTGCTTATACGAGTGATAATTTTATTAAAAAGAATTATTATTGCTTTATTGATTTTAAAGTTAATTTGTGCTATTTGCGCCCTTATATTATATAGATAGTTTAATTTAGTCATTATTCGATTTATTTAGTCGTTTCCCGAATGCGAGTCGGTTGTTAACCTTAGAATTAGTTTCGAGATTTAATAAATCAAACCTTGACGTATTTGGGAATTAATGATTGATGAGCGATTGTATTAACGATCAGGTTTAGAATAGGAGGTATGAGATTCGACTAGCTATTTTATTTGACTGAATAATTGAACAAAACAACGAAATTTAAAAATATATATATATATATATAAAGGACCAGAGCCCCTTCTTTTCTCAGAAAAAGACACGACAGAGGAGGGAGGGGGAGGTTTACTACTGTTCCTAGCCCCTTGACCCTGACCACCACAGCAGAGAGAGAGAGAGAGAAAGAGAGAGGGGGGGAGGAGGCGCCGGCGCCGGCAACTGGTCGTCACGCCACGCGCAACTTCCCTAGCAACCCTTTTACCGATGACCACCACAAAGAGGGAGAGAGATATAAGCGATCGACAGGAAACAGAGGAAACCGGTGGCAGCGAGGTCTCTCGGCGGTGGGCATGGCAGCGACGGTGGCACGGCTGGGCGTCCATTCACTGCCGGCGAAGAGAAAGAGAGAGTAGGGTTGAGTGAGGGCAACGGTTGAGAGGGTTAGGGTTTGAACCCAAAGCACCACCACCGTGACCACCCCCATCGCCAATTGGGCGTGACTCTGGTGGCGAGGCAGGATCGAAGGAGAGCTAGACATAGGCTATAGTTTCGGGTCAGTGTGGGGCAGCGAATTGGGAGACCAATTTCTAAGTTCTTGAACATCCAAATTCAACCCCAAAAGCCCTTAGAACGAGTCCTTAGTTTAGAGTCCAGATGGATGTTTCTCACCTCCTAAATATTAGTAGTTTCGAAATTGTTTTAACCCTTAAGTTGCGATGCATGTTAAGTTTAGTTAGTTTATGCTTGATAATCGCTTCGAAATGAAATATGGGCACTTAGAATCGATACATGTTTATTTAGTTAACTCATGCCTGATTAATAGCCTAGAAAGGAAATGTGAACACTTAGCATCGATGCATGTTTTTCTAGTTAACATATGCCTGATTAATAGCTTCGAAACGAAATATGAATGCCTAGAATCGATTCAAGGGTATTTAGTTAATACACACCCAAAAGTTTAGTTCGGAACGAGTTATGCATGTTTAGACTCGATTCAAGTGAATTCAGTTAATACATGCCTGAAGAGTTGCCTTAAATAGTAATTTCGACGTGATAAACGGTTGCCTTAAATCGCACTACGTTTAAATGGCTTAATTAGATTCAAATAGTAACTCAAACGTAATAAATGAATGCCTTGAATCGCAATACATTTAAATGGCTTAATTAGATTCAAATAGCAACTTCGACGTGATAAACGGTTGCCTTCAATCATAATACGTTTAAATGGCGTAATTAGATTCAAATAGTAACTCCGATGTGTTAAACAAATGCCTAGAATCGTATTATGCTTAAATGGCTTAATTAGGCTTAAAATGTAACTTCGAAACCATGAATGAACGCCTCGAATCAATGCTTGTCTATTTAGTTGAATTATACTTGTGAAATAGTTTTGGAAACAACATTCGAATGACGAAATGAGCATGTTTACCCCTTAACCACAATACATGAATGTTTGAAACGAACCAAGAGCACCTAAGATCGAAGCAGGCTAATTTGATTAGTTCATGTTTAAAAGTAACCCTTGAGTGAGAAGCATTCTTTAAATTGACGCATATTGAGCTAATTCATGCTTAAGAGTACTCTTGAAACGACCTGAGAACATTTTAAGCCAATGCATGTTTTGTCAGACAATTATGCTTTGAAAATGGCATGTTGGTTGGTTAGCTATGCGTTAAAATGACATGAACTTGGTACACTTACCTTCTATTCACAAGTTATGAATGTAGGCTAAGTTTCATGTGTTGTGAGTTATTTCAGTTCATTAAGTTCTTATTTCAAGTTAATACAATATATATATATATATATATATATATATATATATATATATATATATATACACATTTATGCTTATGTATGCGGTAACGAGCTGTTGGATGGCTGTTGCTCGCTCGGTAAGTTATACGTAGCTATTTCATAAGACCTTTATGATAGTATGTCATGATTATGAAATTGAAAATCGAGATGGTAGTTAGATGGTTTGACGTAAAACTATGAGTGGTTCGAGGTCCTGTGGTCGGTTGCAATGTTAGAAGGGAGTCTGGGTTGTGATTACCGCAATCGTGTGGATTACGAGGTCATGTGTGGCTCAGGTTGCTAAGTTGAATTATGAAGTGTTTGAATGTGGACATGTACACCCATACCCTTTCTATGTCATTAAGTTTGATTGCTTGCATAAGGATAAGTTTTAAAAAAGAAGGATTTCATGTTTTGAAATGATAGTAGCCATAATTATTAGTGCACAATGGCCTATTTTAACTAAATGAATATAGTTTGGGGAGTGAACTCACTTGAATGGGGGAATCCCTGAAGAGTTTCACAAAGGCGTGAGTTGCATGATAAATGATTTCGCTGTGGGAGAGGGCAAACTTATTAGTCGTTATGACCAGTTTAAATGGCCAAGATAAGTGCTTAGGGACAATAGATGGGAGTGAACCTGCTTGAACGGGGGAATCCCTACCTTAGGGAGTAATCCCTAGAGACCCTAACGAGGGTTAAGGTCCAAAAGTTAGTTGCCATCTCAGGAGCAAGACCTTAGTGTGAGTTAATCTCACTGGGATTGAGGGTAGATCTCTCCCAACCAGCACTTTATGAAGATCTTATGCCTAGAGTAGCTTCCTAATAAGTAAGAAAAGCAGTCGACGTTTCGCATTTTAAAGTATTTCAGAAAGAAAGTTTTTAAGGGTCATTATGAGACCAATATGAAAGAGATTCTATGAAGGATATGGGCCTAAAGAGGCTAAGTAAAGTGTTTTCAGAAAAAGAAAAGAAAGATTTCATGCACATCATGTGAATAAGAATCTAAGTGTAATATAAATGAAATTCCAAGTACAACATGGTCATACCCTTATAATGCATCGAGCGTAAGAGTTTGAATGTGTATATTTAGCTAATGAAAGTTCATGGCATAGTCTCTGCTTCATATGTTTAGCATCTCATATGAGTAAATTAGATAGATAAAGTATAAATCACGAATTATATCACATAATCCATAAAAGAAAGTTCCGTGCTTAGCCTCGTTGCTTACGCAAGTGTTTGATTGCCTGTTAATAAAGAAGTTTGGCCATTTAGAGACCCAGAGATGTGTTTTAATGGTTAAGGTGAAGTTTATAATTATTGATATTTCCATAAGAACTTTGTGAATGCCTAATATGATGGTAAAGTATGAATACGTGACATGTGACTTTTAAAGATATTATTGCCTGCAACGGTTTTGGTTTTAAGGGGGTTGGGGGACACTCACTAAGCATGTGATTACTCATCCCACTACTCTTTCTCCCTTTTCCCATAGGTTTTCTGTGTGACCGGAAGAAGTTGAGTCAGCTATGTCAAGATGGAGTCTATTCTCAGTTGCAAGGTCTCATGTGTGCCTACTTACGTCATTAATGAAGTCATGTAAAGTATTCTTAGTTTGTAAACATTTGTGAACAAATTATTCTAGTTCATGTAATGCATATGGTATGAAAGTCGCTCTGTATTGTCGTATCAGCCAACCATCTGATTAGTTAGATGTCTGTATTTGAAATTAGCTGTATTTTGGGATGTAAACCCCAGTACTTCGGTTGTGTAGACCATTGAGTTGTATCTTTTGCTTTTCCTATATTAATGAACTATTCTATTTGGTGCACTTTGAGCGAGTTGCTCGTTGAGTTATGAACTCCGACGTGTGGCCGTCAAGCTTCTTTTAAATGCTTTATGCTTCCGTTGATTTGCAGGGATTTATTGTAAGGCTTTTAGCCTGAAAACGGATAGTTTTTAGGGGAAATTCTATCTGTTTCCCCCTGCGATTTAAATAGAAAGTTAAGAAAACGTAACGCTTCCGGCTCTAGAGGCTGGCGGTGTTACAATTGATGGTAACAGAGCATAGTCCTGCGACCATAGGCCGTGGCCTGAGTCTTGCATCTCATATAGTTGCCTAGGAATGCGTTCACGATGACATGATACATGCCAGCCTTGTGTGCAAATGCGAGTTTTATGGGAATGTTAGCGTACTTACCTAGTTAGGTGCAGCTTGAGTAAGCTGAATGGTTGGATGAAAGAATCATTTGCTAAGGTGTATGCCCAGGGGCTCGTATTTTCGTGGATGAATTAAGTGTTAGATCAATCGAAAGTTGTTTCGCTTATATGCCTTAGAGATTTTAATCGAAAGTTTAAGGAGCGTATGATTTGAAATCGAATGATTGGAAAGCCTTAACTGTAAGCTCATCTTTGCCCCTAAAGTACTATTTGCTCCTCGGGCCCCATAATGGAGTGAGCAAATGCACTCAATGGTTGGCAGGGAATGAGCTAGAAGCAGTTAAGCCATTTTCCTTTCGAAACATAGAGACCTTGAAAGTTGAGATCCTTCCTAAATAGTGAGTTAAGGTTTTTCTTTCGCATAAAAGACCTTTTTAATTCCATAGCTAGGCCTTACTATTGCGTTTGAAGACTTGCATTTGCTTTACAATGATGTTCGTGCCTTGTTCTATGAGCATAAGCTTCTGTGTGTAACTGGATGTATTAAATACTTATTTGTCAAGATGCATTCGGTGCTTGATGTGCCCATGACCAGTTATGTCTTTTACGAATAAGTTGTTGCACTTCTTGATGTTTGCTTGACTTAAGTTGGTTTATTATATGAGTTGGTCGTTTAGATAATACAAGTTTTGTGATTCATAGCATGACATGACCACTGACTTATTGTTTGCATTCCGTGACTTCTATAATTTCATGTTATAGCTAAGTAACTGCATGCGCCCGTGTTTGAAGCATGATGAGACGACCATAAAAACCTGCATTCATATATTCTTACCCTTGTTTGATTGATCAGAGTAGCGCAGCGGAAGCATATAGGCCCATAAGCCATAGACCCAAGAGTTATCCTTTTACTATAGGTTGCAACCTAGGGTTTGCATTTACATACGGCCATATAGGTACATTCTTACGTGACAATGAATGAGTTTACGTGTCTTCGAGTATCAACATGGCATACGTGTAGTGCTAAGCTCATAAGAGCTTATATAGTTACGTTGGACTTGTTATTAAATAGTTATTGATGTGTTTTGTCAACGAATTGTTTAGTAAATACACTTCATGGTGTTTGCTTAGCTTGAGTTTCGTCAGGCATGTGGCTGAATTGGCTGAACAATTTAACTTGTGTGATTTGTCAAATAGTATGATCTCTGAGCCATTGTTTACACTCCAAGAATTTTATTATCTTATGGTGTAGCTTGAGTGGTTGTATATACATGTATTTAATGCATGATGTAACGACTGTAAAAGGCTGCATTCGCGTGTGTTCACCTTTATATATTTCATGTTTTAGGAGGGAAGCATGATAATGTATCCAAGGTCATATTTAAATTCCTTATTCTAAATTTGGTGTGTTAGTTGCATAAAATGACTATTAGCATGATTAATCCAAGTGTCATGGCATGACATGATCGTGCTGTCTTGTACCATGTGTTACATGATAAACTTCATGGGGAAACCTTAGAGTGTATTTTATTTTATTAGCTGACTTACTTATTGCCATTAGTATCATAGGGTTGTTTTTGTTTTAGGCCACAGTATTGTCATGCTAGTGTTCTGGATAATAATAGTTTGCGATCATAGAGACCTACAGTTGCGTGAATATGTGGTTGTGCATTTGTTCATGTGACACGATAATGTGCTAGGGGTGCTTGTGGTCGCATTGGAGTTTATATATCACTTGATCGTCGAATTGTGAAATATGCATGATCTGGTGTGGGTTGGTTGCGTTGCGTTATATATTTGTGATATTCTTATAAGGGTGCAAAAATGGTGTAAATTCATGTCTATGGCCATGTCATCTTACTTGCATGTTCTAAGTAAGTAGAGATAATCAGTTCTCTAAGAAGGCCCCATGGTCAAAGTTTCCAGTAGCTAAGCTATTGTGATTATCTCGTCTACTTATTATCCTTTCAACTGCACACTTTGGCTGGAAATCTTTTGTTTAGTTTATTGTAGTTCTAACATGAGACATAAGTAGGAGCTCTTGAGTAATTCCTCTACTAAGTCCCATGTTGCTTGCTGTATTATGCCCTGTAACTCACATGCTTGAGTAACTATTTTGAAAATATATGCTTGCAAATTAAGCACTTAGAAGCCTTCCTTAGCCCATGAAAACTACTAGTCCCGATGGGCGATCTCTACCCGAAACAATGTGCTTACAAGTAACATACTGAACCCCCACTGCCCATTACCCTACATTCTTAGTATGCCATTTTTCTTCCAAGTTCTTTCTTACTTGCTAATTGATAGCACCATGAATTACTCTCAGTACTGTACAGGTTGTATCCTTGTAACAGTGGTTCGTGTCACTCATAATTATTAATCTTTCAGATGTTGAGTTATCTTGTGTCCTTACCACCTTGGTGTCCTTGCTACTTTGCTGTGATACAGAAGCATTGGTTGACTGACTTGATTTTGAAATAATTTGATTTCTTCATGTTTCAGAATGAACTTGGTTAAGTCGAATGCCTTGATATGAGCTCGAATTATTATGTTTAAGTTGCCATACATAAAAATCCTTTAAATGTCCGCTCATGTTGATGCGTAAGTGTAGAGTAGTCGTTGCGATTCTAGTATTGCTTAGAAAAATTTCTTTTAAGATGATGTTCATTTAAAATAAGTTTGATATGGTTATCCATGCCAAACTCATTTGCCCCTCTTCAATGTGATTTGCCCTCGGCGCCTAAATAGAATGAGTAGACACTTGAAGAGGATTGGCGAGGAGGAGACTAGATACCATAAGCCATTTTCTTTCGATTTAAAAGAAGTAATGTCTGCAAAATAAAACTTTCTAGAAACCTACCGTGTAGATCATGGTTTGTGTGCGTACATTCTAGGAATGACTGAACTTAGTTTTTGAATTTCAAGGATGAAATTCTTTTAAGGGGGGAAGAGTGTAAGACCTGCCTTCTTTATTTTACGTTAACATGACTGTCTTACCTTTTTACGCTATAAAATCGTATTTTATTAATTATACGAGTTAAATTATTATCGATGTGCTTATGAGAACGATAATTTTATTAAAAAGAATTATTATTGCTATTATTGATTTTAAAGATAATTCGTGCTATTTGTGCCCTTAAATTATATCGATAGTTTAATTTAGTCGTTATTCGATTTATTTAGTCGTTTGTCGAATGCGAGTCGGTTGTTAACCTTAGAATTAGTTTCGAGGTTTAATAAATCGAACCTTGACATATTTGGGAACGAATGATTTTGAGCGATTGTATTGATGATCGGGTTTGGAATAAGAGGTACGAGATTTGACTAGCGATTTTAGTTGACTGAATAATTGACCAAAACAACGAAATAAAAAATAATATAAGGGGCCGAAGCCCCTTCCTCTCCCAGAAAAAGACATGACAGCGGAGGGAGGGGGAACCTTGCTACTGCTCCCAGCCCCTTGACCCCGACCACCATTGTAGAGAGAGGGAGGGAGAGAGAGAGCGAGAGGGAGGAGGCGCCGGCGCTGGCAATCGGTTGTCACACCAAGCACGGCTTCCCTAGCAATCCCATTACCGGTGACCACCACAGAGAAGGAGACAGATGTGAGCGGTCGAGAGGAAACAGAGGAAACCGGTGACGGCGAGGTCTCTCGGCGGTGGGTATGTTGGCGACGGCGGCACGGCTGGGCGTCCATTCACCGCTAGCGAAGAGATAGAGAGAGAAGGGTTGAGTGAGGGCAACAGTTGAGAGGGTTAGGGTTTGAACCTAAAGCACCACCACCGTGACCACCCCCATCGCTAATTAGGCGTGATTTCGGTGACGGGGCAGGATCGAAGGAGAGCTAGAAATGGGCTAGGGTTTCGGGCCAATGTGGGGCAGCGAATTGGGAGACCAATTTCTGAGTTCTTGAACATCCAAATTCAGCCCTAAAAGCCCTAAGAACGGGGCCTTAGCTTGGAGTCCAGGTGGGTGTTACTCGCCTCCTACGTATTAGTAGTTTTGAAATTGTTTTAACCCTTAAGTTGCGATGCATGTTAAGTTTAGTTAGTTTATGCCTGATAATAGCTTCGAAATGAAATATGGGCACTTAGAATCGATACATGCTTATTTAGTTAACTCATGCCTGATTAATAGCTTCGAAAGGAAATGTAAAGACTTGGCATCGATACATATTTATTTAGTTAGCTTATGCCTGATTAATAGCTTCGAAACGAAATATGATTGTCTAAAATTGATTCAAGGGTATTCAGTTAATACATGCCTGAAAGTTTAGTTCGAAACGAGTTATGCCTGTTTAGGCTTGATTCAAGTGAATTTAGTTAATACATGCCTGAAGATTTGCCTTAAATAGTAACTTCGACACGATAAACGATTGTCTTGAATCGCAATACATTTAAATGGCTTAATTAGATTTGAATAGTAACTCCGGCGTAATAAACGAATGCCTTGAATCGCAATACGTTTAAAGGGCTTAATTAGATTCGAATAGCAACTTCGACGTGATAAACGGTTGCCTTGAATTGCAATATGTTTAAATGGCTTAACCAAATTCAAATAGTAAATCCGACGTTATAAACGAATGCCTAGAATCGTATTATGCTTAAATGGCTTAATTAGGCTTAAAATGTAACTTCGAAGGCATGAATGAACGCCTCAAATCAATGCTTGTCTATTTAGTTGAATTATACTTGTGAAATAGCTTTAGAAACAACATTCGAATGATGAAATGAGCATGTTTACCCCGTTAACCACAATACATGAATGTTTGAAACGAACCAAGAGCACCTAAGATCGAAGCAGGCTAATTTGATTAGTTCATGTTTAAAAGTAACCCTTGAGTGACAAGCATTCTTTAAATTGACGCATATTGAGCTAATTCATGCTTAAGAGCACTCTTGAAATGACTTGAGAACATTTTAAGCCAATGCATATTTAGTCGGACGGTTATGCTTTGAAAATGGTATGTTAGTTGGTTAGCTATGCGTTGAAATGACATGAACTTGGTATACTTACCTTCCATTCGCAACTGATGAATGTAGGGTAAGTTTTATGTGTTGTGAGCTATTTCAGTTCGTTAAGTTCTTATTTCAAGTTAATGCAATATATACGGATACATTTATGCTTATGCATGCAGTAACGAGCCGTTGGATGGTTGCTGCTCGTTCGGTAAGTTATACATAGCTATTTTATAAGACCTTTATGATAATATGTTATGATTATCAAATTGAAAATCGAGATGGTAGTTGGATGGTTTGAGGTAGAACTATGAGTGGTTCGAGGTCCTGCGGTCGGTTGCAATGTGAGGAGGAAGTCCGGGTTGTGATTACCGTAATCATGTGGATTGTGAGGCCATGCATGACTCATGTTGCTAAGCTGAATTATGAAGTTTTTGAATGTGTACATTGCACCCCTACCCTTTCTATGTCATTAAGTTTGATTACTTGCATAAGGGTGAGCTTTGAAAAAGAAGGATTTCATGTTTTGAAATGATAGTTGCCATAATTATTAGTGTATAATGGCCAATTTTAACTAAATGAATATAGTTTTGGGAGTGAACTCGCTTGAACAGGGAAATCCCTAAAGAGTTTTACAAAGGCGTGAGTTGCATGATAAATGACTTTGCTGTGAGAGGCAGCAAACTTATTAGTCGTTATGACCAATTTAAATGGCTAAGATAAATGCTCAGGGACTACAGATGGGAATGAACCTACTTCAATGGGGGAATCCCTAGCCTAGGGAGTAATCCCTAGAGACCCTGACGAGGGTTAAAGTCCAAAAGTTAGTTGCCATTATGGGAGTAAGAGCTTAGTCTGAGTTGATCTCACTGGGATTGAGGGTAGATCTCTCCCAACCAGCACTTTATGATGATCTTATGCCCATAGTAGCTTCCTAATAAGTAAGAAAAGCAGTCGGCGTTTCGCATTTTAAAGTATTTCAAAAAGAAAGTTTTTAAGGGTCATTATAAGACCAATATGAAAGAGATTTTATGAAGAACATAAGTCTAAAGAGGCTAAGTAAAGTGTTTTCAGAAAAAGAAAAGAAAGCTTTCATGTACATCATGTGAATAAGAATCTAAGTGCAATATAAATGGAATTCCAAGTACAGCATGGCCATACCCTTGTAATGCATTGAGCATATGAGTTTGAATGTGTATGTTTAGCTAATGAAAGTTCGTGGCGTAATCTCTGCTTCATATGTTTGGCATCTCATATGAGTAAATTAGATGGATAAAGCATAAATTACGAATTATATCACATAATCCATTAAAGCAAGTTCCGAGCTTAGCCTCGTTGCTTGCTTAAGTGTTTGACTGCCTGTTAGTAAAGAAGTTTGGCCATTTAGAGGCCTAGAGATCTATTTGAATAGTTAAGGTGATGTTTATAGTTAGTGATATTTCCATAAGAACTTCGTGAATGCCTAATATGATTGGTAAAGGATGAATACGTGATATGTGACTATTAAAGATAATATTGCCTGCAATGATTTTGGTTTTAAGGGAGTCGGGGGACACTCACTGAGCGTGTGGTTGCTCATCCCACTACTCTTTCCCTCTTTTCCCCTAGGTTTTCTTCGTGATAGGAAGAAGTTGAGTCAGCTATGTTAAGATAGAGTCTATTCTCGCTTGTAAGGTCTTATATGGGCCTACTTACGTCTTTAATGAAGTCATGTAAAGTATTCTTAGTTTGTAAACGTTTGTAAATAATTATTCTAGTTCATGTAATGCATATGGTATTAAGGTCACTCTGTATGGCCGTACAGGTCAACCATCTGATTAGTTAGATGTCTTTATTTGAAATTAGCAGTGTTTTGGAATGTAAACTCCAGTAATCCGGTTGAGTAGACCGTTGAGCTATATCTATTTACTTTTCCTATATTAATGAAGTATTCTGTTTGGCGCACTTCGAGCGAGTTGCTCATTGAGTTATGAACACCGACGTATGGCCGTCGAGCTTCTTTTAAATGTTTTACGCTTCCTTTGAATTGTAGAGATTTACCGCAAGCCTTTCAGCCTGGAAACATTCAGTTTTTAGGGGAAACTTTATCCGTTTTCGCCCCGGGATTTAAATAGAAAGTCAAGGAAACATAACGCTTCCGGCTCTAGGGGATAGGGGTGTTGCAATATGTGCACATATACATACATACATGTATATATAGATATATACATACAAATATATATATAT
>JAKOGI010004237.1:0-30721 GCA_029747015.1 Carnegiea gigantea
AAAAATACAAAATTGAAAAACCAAACTGAAAAACCGAAGACCCAGTTCGATTTTTCTACAAAATTTAGTCCAGTTAACTGAAGTTAACAATTTTACGGTTTCGTTTCGGTTCAGCCATTTGAGATTTGATTAATCACATGGTTATGATCTATTAACCGAACCCAAAACTTTGCTTTTTTCAAAAAAAAAATTAAATTTTATATTAGTCAAGTGTAGATTTTATAACTATTAAAATATAACAGTAAACATACAATAATATGTAAATTAATATTTGGTGTCCCAAATAGTTAAATTAATTAAAAGGAGTGAAAATTGAAAATTAACAATTTAAATTAACGATTAACTGGTAGTTAACCGAACCGAAAATCCGGTTAACCACGTTTTTGCTTCGGTTATGATTCACATTTTGGCCGGATCGAAACATTTAGTTAACTGAAAATTTTGGTTTGCTGAATCTGAAATGGTCAAACCGAAATCAAAACCGAAATCCTAAAATTTTTTTGGTTCAATTAATCGAACCAATTGACTTTTTTAGAAAAGTCGAACCAATTAACCGGTTTTTAGTTCGGTCTTTGAGTTTTACAGTTTGGTTTTTGTGCTCACTCCTACATATATACGTACAATTTATATATGTATGTATGTATGTATGTATGTATGTACACACACAGTTACATGCAAATTTTCAAGACAATTTAGAAATAACAAATAGTTTTTCTGTAAAGGATATAGAGTGTTGACATTAATAATAACGTAATGTTATTTTTAAAATATCCATTTTATTATTTAAAAATTCAAATCTGATGCAATGCTTGGGTACATACTCAAAAAAACATATATGCTTGAAACTTCTGTTATAAAAAAATGCCTCAATGGAAAAAAAAAAGAAAGTAGTGATAATGTTTACACTACTTATCCCAATTCTTTTGAGTTAGATTAAAATTCTCGTTGTTTCTTTATATCAACTTATTGACGTCGATCCAACAATTATTCAACGATACTTTTAAAATACCATTTACTTATTCAAAAATTTAATCCCGGGACAACGCACGGGTCTTAACTAGTGGAGATTAATTAGGATGTCATCTCCTTTTCCGATATTGCAAGTTATGTTAAAATGGTTTTGAAGGTAATAGAGCCAAGTTTCTCTTGCGGTTTCCTTATTGTGCCCTCTTAGGTCCAATGGCGAGAGCTTCATAAAGAATTTGCGCTTTTCAGCTGGACTTCATTCTGGATTAATATCCAGGTCCTAATCTTCTAGATCTTATATAAATCAAACCCCAATGCACATGCATCTTCGTCAAGACCATGTCCAGTGCGTAACTCAATTTCCTACCTCCCGGTGGTCCATGCTCTTGTCTTACCAGCAATCTTGCTAATCAAAATAGCGCAATTTGCCTTGTTTATTTGTTTTGCCAAGTTCAAGGGGAACTCTAAGGTATCTCATGAAGTTATCCTTTGGCCAGTCATATCATACTTATAATTTCAACCTCTAATTTCTCGCTTACCCTTACCAAGTAAATAAGTGACTTGGTTAGATTTTCTTCTAATCCTAAGCATTTTGGAGAAGTATTTAAAGACCCCTATAATTCATTTGATTGAATGTATATCAGTATAAAACACACAATTCATACATAGTTAATAGTGCAATAGTTCATTAAAAAACCTTTTAGCAGCAAAAGACTTGTAAACAGGGTATGTTGCGTGCCGTTTTCAAAATGAATACGAGGCGAATTTAATTAAAGGAAATCGAATCCATTTGTTATGAAGGGATCCAGTAAAGCTCGTCAACTATTTAAATAAAAGAAACCATATTTCCTAGACAATGACATTTTCGGTGCACTAAAACTGGCAACAGCTTAGTTGAACACTGAACAACGTAATTAGCAAGGTGCCAGAAACAGTTAACAATAGTTTTGGAATTTGTTTTTTCAGCAATCATTAACTAAATTGGTAACGGTAGAAACCATGTTGAAGATGTTTTTTAACATTTAAATCTCAATAAGTAGCGATGAGTGGCTCCTCTGTGTGGCTAAAATATATGAAAACTAAGGGCATTTTCAGTCAAATATTTTTTGGAACTCTGACCGGCCACATTAGCAAAAATTCCATATTTTTGGAACTTGCATTCCATCACTTCTCCAACCCATGGAACTCCAATTTGAATAATCCAATAAAAAAATTTACCATGGACCCACTTCATAGCACACAACCTGTTTTATTAATCATATAAAAATATTTATTACCTCAAAAAAAAAAACAAAAAACAAAAAAAAAAATAAAAAAACAAAGAAGAGTCTTGCGGGGAGACTCGGCTCGGCGGGGAGGCATGTGTGCCTCTACCCGCGTGGCACCGGCTGCGAGAAAGACAGGTGGCCTGCGTGTGTGGGAGTGGTCCGCGTGCCACTGGGCTGCGAATACCCTAATAAGCATGGTTTATAAATAAATACATTAAGCTTTTACTTGCATTGTAAAGATGCAAGCAATGTACCTTTAAAGGTTTTCAGTGCCCTTAAAAATCCCCCTTTTGGCCCTTTTCTTTTATGAAATTTCAATTTAGCTATGAATAAGATTTATTCCTTTAAGTCTCTGTGCTCTATTAATAGCTTTCTTTTAAGTCACAATATCTTGAGGAGAAGTAGTGGGCTATGGTCTATAATTATAATTTGCAATGTTGTTTCAAAACCTAGACTTTTCACTTACTTTTCCCTGCGTAAGACTCAAATAGATCAAGTAAATTAACTAGGGCAGTCTGATACTCTAATAAGATACCTTTTTACCTCCATAGATATGCTCCTAGTCCCATAATTCTCCAAAATTAGTAAATTTCTTACATACATAAAAAAAAAACATTACTTAACTACTCTTAATAGAACTTTTAGAAAATTTCCAATCTTTAGGATATTTCAGTATCACCTTTCCCTCAATTCTCTAGTTAATTCCTTAATTCAAGATAATCACCCCTCATGATAATGACTCAAGAATCAAAGTATCCACCTCATTCTTACTTCATCTCTCGTTACTCCATCACTCCTTGCAAAAGTAGTTGACCCAAGACTTCTTCAACTCAACAAAACAACTTGGAAGCTAATCATCTTTAGTCCTCGATTAGCTTACTTGGCTTAACTAAGCAGTTAACCCAAGATACTCATAGTAGATATTAATAGAAATACACTTAGCTTAGCATTCATCCATAGCGTTGATGCCCCCAAAAAGGCTCAATTATTTATCTATATACAAATATAATATAATATAATTTGAGATTTCCTTCAAGTTAGCAAGAGACCACATACTTCCATACCTTGACAAATCATATAATAGGATCAAATGGGACTTTCTCCTAAAATGTTTAACACAGCTGGGCTTTCATCATGTTTGGATCAATTTAATAAAGGAATGTATTTATACAGTTTCCTATTCTGTTCTTGCAAATAATGAACTGTGTGGATTTCTCAAACCCATTCGTAGGCTACGCCAAGGTGATCCTTTGTCACCATATGTATTTCTTTTTGGTATGGATGAGCGGGCACAATGATTATCTCACGAATTGTTGAATCCTTAATCTACAATAGGAATTAAATTAGTGCTTGGGGCAGCGCAAATTCCATGTTTACTATTTGGTGATGATAATCTATTGTTTTGCACAAGCTCCTTCTCAAGTTGCTTTCAACTTGAAGCTACACTTAACGCATTATGCCAACAATCAGGACTGTTGATTAATCTACATAAGTCACTTATTGTTTTCTCTAAGAACACTCTTTCTCTTAACAAGCAAAATGTTAGGGGCATCTTCAAAATTCCCACAAGTTCATAGTTGGGTAAGTATCTAGAGTGCTCTATTTTCCAGATGCCCCGTCTCAAT
The DNA here is from genome assembly GCA_029747015.1 of Carnegiea gigantea. Lineage (NCBI taxonomy): Eukaryota > Viridiplantae > Streptophyta > Magnoliopsida > Caryophyllales > Cactaceae > Carnegiea > Carnegiea gigantea. The sequence continues at coordinate 3,860 of JAKOGI010004237.1, forward strand.
AATTATTGAGGGATCTTCCTAATAAAGTGACCTATAGACTTACTAATTGGAAAGCTAATTGTCTATCTAAAGGTGGCAGAGTAGTTCTAATTCAATCATATTTAGAATCTTTGCCAAGTCACATTATGCAGTGCTTTTAAATCACTACTACTATCTCACCAAATTTGGATCGCATCAATCGTGATTTTTCCTGAAAAAAATCTAATATCGAGAAAGAGTTTTCTATGGTTGCCTGGGATAAAATATGTCATCCGAAAAAATATGGTGGCTTAGGCTTGCGTAAAATAGGGGTTGTTAACATTGCTTTTAAGGCAAAACTCGCATGGAAGTTCCTCACCCAACCGAATAATTATTGGATTTGATAGATGCATGCTAAATATGGTCCCGCTATTAGCTTCTTCCAGTATAAGAAAAACAGAATAATTCAATGGCTTGAAAAGTATGCTTCATACTAGAGATTTTGTTAAATGAGGTATATGATGGAAATTAGGCAATGGCCACACCATTTCTTTTGGTTAGATAAATGGCGCCATGAGTCACCTTTGGTCAAACTTCTTACTTTTGGTCCTTCAACTCATAATATTTCTCAAGTTAAGGTTAGTGAATTTATCACCTCTGTAAAATTTTGGGACACAAATAAATTATGTCAGGGTTTACCACAACATATGGTTAGTCTTGTATTAGCAGTGCCTATCCTGATTACAAACATGGAGGAGTCCTTTTGTTGAGGTTTCATAGGTAGTGGGGATTTCACTATCAAATCTGCTACCTAGAGAGCTCATGGCAACATCATACATGATCAGGATTCATGGAAGTTTAATGGATATGGAAACTTAATGTTATGCCTAAATTAAGATCTTTCTATGGCAGCTTTGTCATAATGCACTCCCTTTGAGGGGCAATCTCCTTCGTACAGGTATCAACGTTGATCCAGTTTGCCCAGCTTGCTTCACAAAAATTGAGGATATGTATCATCTATTTGTTGGATATCCTATGGTGAAGAAAACTTGGGATCTTGCAGTTTGTCATAACTGACTCCCATCATTCCCCTTCCCACAAATGCGTACTTCTGTTCGGGAAGGACTACATGATTTGTATGGTGCATGAAGTATTTCTCTTACTCAAGTAGTGATTTTCCTATGGAGTATTTGGAGGAGTCGTAATGCAATGATTTTTAATCATGAGGTACCCAAACCTATGGGTATCTTAGTAAGGGAAAAACATAATTGGGCTAAATGGAAATTACGTACTTCTGGTTCCCATCTTCCTTCCTTACATCATCCATCTACTCTATCTCATAAGTCCACCCAACTCATTGGGTGGAGATCTCCACCAGCGAGATACATCAAACTCAATTTTGATGGTACACATTCTTTTCCAGTGTGGTAATAGGTTTTATTCTTAGAGATTGGGCAAGGCATTTTATTCAGGCGAGGATACAGTTCTTGGAGGGTACCCCAATCTTGGTCGCGAAGCAACAGCCATGTGTGATGGAATCCGAGCAGCTATAGCAGTGGGATTCATCATCTTTTTATTGAAGGTAGTAATAGGGTCGTTATTCACGCGGTCCAAGGTCTTATTCACATCCCTTGACAGATTCAAAAATTTTTACAAGACGTTTACAATATGCTTTCTCCTAATGTGAATTGTTTGTTCTAACATACCTATTGAAAAGGTAACATGACAGTTGATTGGATAGCAAAGTATGGTTGTAGTATTCATTCAACATTTATTTTTTATTTTTCTTCCCTCCGTGTAGTGAATTTCTTTTCATTCTCATGGATGCAATTTAGGCAGAACCCTTGCGAGAATAGTTGAATAAATTCCTTTGTACTGACCTTTTCAAAACAAGAAAAAAACATACTTCCATACCTTTTCCAAGCTCATCAACTCTCATCAACAATCATTCATCAAATTTACCCGGAAACTGTTCTTTCCTAATGCCAATACTTCTTTCCTTTCCCAATGCCAATACTTCTTTAAGGCGAGCCGACAACCATATTGTTTCTTTCTGGAGTTTATAAAACACCCAAAAGCCATACATTCCTTTGTCCCTCAAATTAGTTCAACAAAGCAACGGCTACTTTAAACTCTCCTCCAATGCACAAGCATGACTTGCTCTTCTTGCGCAATGAAACTCTTTTCAGCATGCCTAAATAATGAAATTGAAATACATAAACAAGAACAGTAGAATTTCTCATAATAAAGGCATAACTAACATTACACGATCTGTGGGTAAATGTAATATCCCATAGGGAAAAGGAAAAGAAAAAAAAAAAAAAGAGAAGAAGAAAATGGGGAAAGGAAAGATGCGGGATGTACAAGCAAATCAAATTTCTTGAGATGCTAATGTGAAATGGGTTGAGAATGAAAAAAATCTGGTATGGTTATCTTGTCCAAAATGAAAGATGAAGTTATTAGAGCCATTGTGAAAACTTTTTTGAATTTAATTGTAGTATAATAACGTATGATGCTTAAGAAATTGTTAAACTTGTATAAACATAATGAATTTTGCATATAGAGTCCACAATGGAAATTCAACATTCCAGGTTTAATCGCAGAATTATGAAGGATGGATTTGGGATTAGATTAGTAATTTAACTGAATAGTTCATATTAGTTGGAACTGTAGAAGGAAACCAAATAGCCAAAGTGATCAATGTGGCAGCGCTACAAGAAGTGTGTTAGGATTTGTAAAAGGCTGAGTTAACCTTCATTCGGTCATCATACACGGCAATCATAAAATTTTCAATAATGGGTGGAACAAAAGTTCTTGATATGAGAACATTAAAACAAATTTCAAACATGAGATAGACTTTCAGGGTAGCTAAAAGACCAAGGCCATGCCATGCCACCAAAAGGCCATCCCATGAGAGATTACTTTTGTGTTCATTACCTGCACGCGCATAGATAAATTGACCATGGGAGAAGACTACTTGAGCTTCATGCAGAGGGCAAGATAACAACCTCTTTTAGCCAAAGAAAACTATTAGTCAACACCAAATGATAGTTGCATCTGCAGCTTATGAGACTGGATGAAAATATCGAAAAGAACCATCTTGTGATATCTTAGTTAACGCTGCACTAGAGTTGCACATCAAGAAATTGTGTACAAAGTTACTTACACAATTGTACCTGGATCATCAAAAGTTATGACAATTTATCCATGATATGACAAACAAGCTATAAAAAGTGATGGAATGAAAGATGAAAGTGTAGTAGATTTTATTCTTAGGTGAAGTCTTATGGACCCGTCAAGGGAATCTTGAAGGTGATGGGAAATAAAGAAAAAATAATGGCCAGTAATCTTATTTAATCCGTTCACGTGATAATGTCATGGTTTCAAGGTCAGAAATTATTTTAAAGGGGAGAATGTAACATCTCGTTGATTTATTTTAATTAACTATCTTTAAAATTGGATTAATCATATGAGTTGGATCTCCATTAGAGTAGTGAGTTCCACAAAAATACAATTATCATAAAAAAACATGTTTGAATTGGACAACTTACGCAAGCAGGACTTTGTTAAATGCATTTAACACAAATAAGTATATGAAAATAAATATTCATATACAGAGATACGCACTTGTATAATGCAAGTTTTGATCAAACAATTAATCAACTTATTTACACGTTAAGTATTTTCTTGGAGGGAAAAAAAGAGAAGACGAAGTAGTAGTTATTTAAAAAATGATCAAATGAAATCTAGAGAAATGTGGGGTCGTTCATTTTGCAGTATGCTAAAATTATTAAGGAAGGAGATGAGATTAAAAAACGAAAAAAATGAGATAAGGAAAGTCGATTCTAGGCAAGCTCATGAAGTAGACGAATTATACCGTAAATGCTGAGGCATTGGAGCAAGGTACACACCGTTCACAAACACGGGCTGAAATACGCGCGTGTTGCAATTTCGATTTAAAAAGTGTTATTCTAGTGTACAAAACAGCAAATTGGTAGAAGTGTTCGAGTGGTTGAAGTAGATGGGGCGTTCGAATCCTTCAACAGATAGCCAATTTATTTGTTTTTAAATTTTGATTTGATTCTTTACCCAGTTGGGGGGGGGGGGTCCTATTCATTTTTAATCATATATATATATATATAAAATACAAAATTGAATAGATTAGTGTATGATTGACAAGTGTCACATCACTATTGGCTTTTTCTCCTTAACTTCAATTAGTCCATTATTATTTAATTGTTAGTTGTAAATTGACATAATAATAGTAATAAGCATTTAATGTATGCTTTTACTCAAACAATTCTTAAACGTAAAAAATATTTTACAGTTAAATTTAATTTGTGAATAGTAATAATTGAAGATTTATGTACTATATTATCTATAGGGTTTGAGAAGTTAAAAATGGATTTCGCATGTAATAAAATAAGAATGAAAGTATTAATATTTTACACAATTATTTTGGTGGTTACAAACATTGCATAAGGATAATAATAGTCAAAAAATTAATGTAAACTATTATAGTTATAACACTGAAAATAATATAACTAGGCACACTAAAAAGGAACAAATGTACAACATATTAGCATCAACAAAGTAATGCACAATTATAATATATGCATATAAATCCAAACCATGTGTGAAAAATAAAATATATTATAATATTATGATTAGATGACAAATATCTTAAAAAGATGATAACACTATAAGACTTCAACACATGTCCGTACAAAGTACAAGATGCACACTAGTTGATAATTAAGAACATTGGCATAATTTTTTATTCTTTAACTTTCTATTCATCTTTTTTGGGAACATTATATTAATGTTCACTAAAGTGAGAATCAAATAACATCAAAATATGACTTAATAAACACCAAAATAATTTTGATTCTTTACCTTTTCTTTTTGTGGGGGGGGGGGTCTACTCATTTTTACTTGATAATTAATAACATTGGCATACTTTTTTATTCTTTTCCTTTGTATTCTTTTTTTTTTTTTGGGCAACATTACATTAATATTCACTAAAGTGAGAATCAAATAACACAAAAATATGACCTAATAAACACCAAAATAAATGTAGTTTTAAACCTGGCTATATTATTTCACTAAAATGACAACTAAACAACACAAAAATAAAATTGATGGATTTGTGTTATATCTCAATGAATTTACTTGATAATGCTAGATGTATAATAGTGCATAATATAATAGTATTTAGTGTATAATAGAACAATATTTAGTGTATAACGAAATAATTTTTGGTGTACAATATAACACCATTGAGTGAACTAGTGTCTGACTTTTGGTGTACATTAGAGCATTATTTAGTATATGTTTTTAAAATTTTTTGTTGAGAACTGAATAAATAGGACCATTAGCCAATCCTAACCTTGGCTATTTTTATTCATCATTGGAAAAAATTTTTAGTGAATGCTAGAACAATGTTTAGTGAACAACATATTAGTTTTTGGTGAATAATAAATCATTATTTTAGTAAAAAAAATTTTTGTGAGCAAAATTTGATTGAAAATCAAGCTTTGATTAATAGAAAAAACTTCAAAAGAGAAAAAGGAGCAATTGTTACAAAAAAAAAAAAGAAGAAGAAAATAGATAATCTCTTCATTGAACAACAAACTATTTTTAGTGAACAATAAATTATTATTTTGGTGACAATTTTTCTGTGGACGAAATTTGATTGAACATCACACTTTGAGTAATAGATTTTTTAAAAAAAAACAAAAGTAAGCATTTGTTGAAAAAAAATTAACAGAATATAGATAAAAAGGTAAAAAAATTTTAAAAATAAAAACCTCAATAATTTGTGTTGACAAGTTTTGAACTGGAGACCTTAAGAATGAATATCCAATTCTTAATCATCACTCGACATTTCCCACATTATGATAACTTGCACAAAAAGAGCAATTATTATAGACCATGCTTTCTTGACTAGACAACATAGGTCGTGCATTTTATTTAATCCGTTTGGCACGTTGGGCCACGGTGGGTACACTGCCATGGTACCCAAGAGTGCCTAGTACAGTAAGGAAGAGGGAGATGTTCTAAAATTTCCAACTTGGACACAATAAAACAAAATCTTCTTTCGCCGTTCTTCCATTTCACGTTGGAAGAGAAACATGAGAGATCCTGTTGTTTTGCTACCATTGCCGCCTCCCCAACGCCCACTTTCTCACCTCCAACCGCTTTCCCACTACATGCACGGCTGGAAAAGGCGAGTCACACCCACTTTGTAGAATTAATATAAGGGACAAAGGAATGTGTGGCTTTTGGGTGTTTCATAAAATGTGGAAAGAAATAGAGGTTGTTTGGTAATAATAATTGTTTGGGAAAAACCAGCTATTTGGGAGGATTTTAACTGTTTTGATCAAGTTAAACAGCTAAAAGATGTTTGATAAAGAGATGTTTAGCTCCAAAAAGCTCTTTTTGAAAAAAGTTATTACCATTAGCTTTTTGTGAAAATGACATAATTGTCTATAAATTTGAAAAAATTATACCATATGTCTTTAAAAAGTAATTCATAAATAAGGGCATAAATGAAAATTTACCAATATATTTTTAGAAATAGTCAAGAACTAATACAAATAGCTAACAGGCAACAATTGTTTGCCAAACAGGGCCAATATGGTTGTTGGTTTGGCTTAAAGAAGTATTGGCATTGGGAAACAAGAGTTTGTGGGTAAATTTGATGAATAAGCCTTGAACAATAGGTTTTTGGTTTGATAGGGCTTCTTCAATTATCAGCTCAAGAAGCATTAGATCCTTTGTTGTCCATTTGTCAATTGTTAGTACTTGTGCGATATGATATGTTTCAGTCTCACTCATATCTTAGTCAATAAAAAGATTTGCCATTAATCATAAAACTTTTGCCTTTTTATAGACCCTATTTTTGTAGATTCGTTCGATTGTTTTAAAGTTCCTAAAATGTTTGGCTTATCTTTTGACACTTCTGTAAAGGTTGTTCTTTTTTAAAAAACAAAGCTTACAATTACAAATACCAAAATAAATGACGCTTTCACTTTGAAAAGTTTTTCCATAAATTTCAAATTTTTACTCTATTGGGATCTTAGTTTGACTTGCAATGGTTCTCAACTAATAAAGATTCATTGATAGTTCCTTGTCAAGACCTAAATAGAAACTAACTTAAAACTTGACCTTTTGTGGGATTTTTGTGCCTTGCATCTGTATATTGTTGAAAATTATTAATCTAGAAAGAACTTGATAGCTATCTCATAAAAGTCTAGATAATTATTTAAGAATGTATATTAGAAATTGTTGAACTTAGATATCATGCTGAGGAAATGTTGCATTAAAAATCTAGATTAATCTTGCTAAAGCCTTGGAAATAAGCATTAAGGCATTAGTTGTGCATAATAAATTAAGAGCACGATCTGGAAACTTTTGTTATTGCTGATTAACCGACCTGAGAAATGTATAAATAAGGCTTTGCATTGTTAAAGTTGAAGCAAGCAAAAAGGAAATCAATCAAGCAATGCAATTCTTCAGCCATTAATTATCTCCTTCCACTATCTATCCTGGTCATTAGGTAGGCACTCAATTCTTCTACATAAAAAAAACATTTCCTTAACTTATTTCAAACCCCTCCGTGGCCATTAGCAAAAATTACACAACCAATATTGCCAACTCATTTGCTAAACCTTGCTTATTAGCAGAGATAGGGCTTTTAATATAACAGTCGTATCGGAGTAAGGTCTAATCCAAGTTCTTTTTTCAAAACTTAACTCCTTAACAATTAGTCATTCACTCTACTAGTGATCGAAATTCTAAAATTTTTAAGCCAAACCACCACACAATGTCCACCATAGCAACCATGAACTATACTATTCCACCACCAATATTTAAAGGTGAAAACTACCATGAGTATACAAATGAAGACCCTACTACAAGCACAGGGTCTATGGACGTAGGAGGTAGAAAACACATGTGATCAACCAAATGAAGAAGAACTGAAGAGTTGGGACGGCAACAAGAAGGAGTATGGAGAATTTATAGCCATGAACATTCTGGCTTTATCGTTCATCCATCGAGGCCTTATACCAGTGATTTTTTCCACATGTTATTGTTGGGGAAAAGGGATTCAGATCAACTTTGTGGTACTGGATATACCAACGAGTCGTGAACGACATCACTTTCCGTAAGACTTATTTGCTGTGTACTACAAATAGTCTTCGGGATAAGACGCTGATAGACAAGTGTATATGTTCATGTTTTCTCGAGTTTGAACCATGGGAAAGTGATTCATAAGAATGTGTTTTTACACACCTTATTCCCATCTTGTTATCATATCCTATATGTATCTGTCTCTCTCCTTATTCATGACTTTTATAACATGCCAAAAGGCACCATGCCAAAAGGCACCACAAAGGATAGGATAGGCCAAAAGGCACCATGCCAAGGCACCATAAAGGATAGGATAGGATAAGGAGGGTTAAACTTAAAGAGGTACCTTACTTATTCACCTTTTCACGAAATGGATTGGATAAGGCGGGCAAACTTGAAGAGGCACCATGCTTATCCACCTTTTCGGATAAGCACTAGAAATCTGCCACTTTTATTTTATTCTTGGAAAATTCCAATAATCCCCCGCCTTTTCCAAGATATAGCACAAACCCTCACCATTTCAGCAAATACACAATCACAACCGAGAATACAAAGAGATTTATGCGTCATGAAAGTATCTTGCGATTTGAACTTTCACTTAGTGGACATAATTTCAATTTGTCTGAATGTAATAGTAGACAAGTTTTTGAACTATACATTCTTTTTGACTAATTGGATACATCTCACACATAAACCTCAAAATACACTTAGAATTGACACAATTTAGGGCCATGTGTCCATATCCTTAGTGAGTGTACCAAGCCATGCCCCATTTGGCTCTCGAAGCAGCCACACTTCACACTCACATAGGTAGACTCTTTATACTCTTTCAAGCACATGCCCCCGTATATTATGGCATACCAACTTTACCGTTGAAGAGTCTATTAAGAGCTTTCGCTCACCCTTTTCCTTACATACGGGTAATTTCAAGCACTTAAACTTTGGGATGGAAGATAAATATAATAGTGCTTGCAACCATCCATATGATAAGCTCGACCGCATTGAACTCAAGACTTGACATTTCACCAAGTGTGAGTTGGGTGCCTATCATTGGTGATTAGATAACGGGCACTTATCCATCCCCATTACTAAGGTCACTAGATAAAAAACATATCATTCCATGACCTTAAATATATGATAGTCATGGTCAAATCAATTCGAACTAGTCAATGCTTATACAACATTCAAGGTCAATAGATATATACATATCATTTCATAACATTGAATACATTATGATCATAATCAGATCTATCTAAACTAGTTAGTACTGTAGAATATTTTGAATTCTCAAGAAATTATACCCCCGCCATTAATACGATTAAACCATCGTATTATAAGCCATGGGTAAAATCACACTAAATAGCGTATACACTTTTAAAATGGATCCATATAAATTTGAAATTTAATACGACGTCCCTTTGTAAATCTCAATATTTGGGCCCACAAGATTTACAAAGTTACTAATATTCATAACCATAACCTTTATCTAATTCTTATGGATTATTCATATGGTTATAATTTAATCCACAAAAATAATGCTCATAAAACCAAAAAATTACCTCGGTTTTCATGGAAATTATCTTTCCAACTTATGCATACTTACAAAACCAAATATTTTGGTTTTCATGGAAATTATATTCAATTTTCAACTTATATATGATAAAAATATCATACCTATAACCATAATTTAATCCAATAAATTTGGATTCTTTACATGGTTACGCTTACAAATCAAAAATTTGACTTTTCATGGAAATCATATTCCCACACATATAATTTTATAATCATGCACATATCCACACTGCACCTTTTAAATTGAGAATTTTCCTCCATAATCTATGCCTACCTCATAGATTATCTTACAAACTTACATATGATTAAATTATCATATTAACTTTAGCATACACCATATAATCATCGTGTCTAAAACACATACATATCCATGTGCATTTCTTTATAACCAACAAATACCAAATCACCCTTTTAAGTTTTAGCCATAACTTTGTGTGACTTAATTTACAAAGGTAAACTTTAAACCCAAGCTGAGGATAAAATAACATGCCTTAAATCAATTTGAAACATCACATAATAAGTGGCCACAAATACCCATATTGCCATCTTAAATAAACAGTTCCTGATAAGCATCAATCTTACATAACAAAATACTCACTTTGATACTTATATTTAATTTATAATCAGCATGATCAGAATGACATTTCATCATACCATTCAAACTGAAATTATTCGCCCAAGCATAAGTCTATTACACCTTATAATTGATCTTAATAACTTATACATGATCAAACAACCAAATTGATACTCACAATTTTGGACATGATCAAATCCGCGTATAAGACATTTAACCAAAAGATATTGTAAATTTTGACTGCCAACTTTCAACTTTCATTTGGCCTTTCAAAACCATGCATATTAATGCATGAGATCAACATTCCAAACATAATCAATCTTAACAATGGCAAGGGCATCAAAACTTTAGACACACTACATGACAAAATAATGATCAACATTCATGTAGAAGTCTAACTAAGCGAAGGTGGCATATACCGGCATGCATGCATGTGCTATCCACTTTGCAAAATGCATTACAAAACATATTTGATTCAAATTTCTCATAATATTCCATGATAATATCTTACCAACTTAAATGCATGCCATTGTCAAAATTTTACAAAAACACGAATTAGACAATGAATACCGTTAAACAACTGCATGCATATAAATGAATACTGCTACCCATAAATTATAAGAAAAGTACTTATCTTAACTTCCACCATATGGGCAACTTCAGATACGGCATGGCCTTTGCATTACTACCCATAAATACTCGATCATCCGAGATGGAGACTATGATCTTTTCTAAATTCAACACTTACAAACTTATCCCACTTCTGAAAAGTTGGATGTCATCTCACGAATCGTTGCCACTAAAATAAGTCTTACGATTGTTGGAGAAAAGGGATTCAGATCAACTTTGTGGTACTGGATATGCCAACGAGTCGTGAACGACATCACTTTCCGTTAGACTTATTTGCTGTGTACCACAAATAGTCTTCGGGATAAAACGCTGATAGACAAGTGTATATGTTCATATTTTCTCGAGTTTGAACCATGGGAAAGTGATTCTTAAGAATGTGTTTTTACACACCTTATTCCCATCTTGTTATCATATCCTATATGTATCTGTCTCTCTCCTTATTCATGACTTTTATAACATGCCAAAAGGCACCATGCCAAAAGGCACCACAAAAGATAGGATAGGCCAAAAGGCACCATGCCAAAAGGCACCATAAAGGATAGGATAGGATAAGGAGGGTTAAACTTGAAGAGGTACCTTACTTATTCATCTTTTTACGAAATGGATTGGATAAGGCGGGCAAACTTGAAGAGGCACCATGCTTATCCACCTTTTCGGATAAGCACTAGAAAATCTGCCACTTTTATTTTATTCTTAGAAAATTCCAATAATACCTGCCACAATGGCCCATGATCCTTGGAAAATCTTAAAGGTTGCTTATAGGGGTTTTAAAAAGGTAATATCTATTAAACTTCAAACTCTATGGAAATAATTTGATACATGATCATTGAAAGAAGGTGAAACCATTCAAATATTATTCAATCGTGTCCCTACTATGGCTAATTACATTATACTATATGAAAATACGGTTGAAGATAAAAAAAAAATCGTAACACAAGGTCTCAAGGAGTCTTCCACCAAAATTTGACCATATTGTTGCTGCCATAGAAGAATCCAAGGATCCATCTAAATTTACATTAACCCAATTAATGGGGTCACTCCAAGCGCATGAGGAAAGATTGAATATATACTCAAGTCAACCACTAGAATAGGCATTTTGAGCTAAATTAAAAAATTTTCCAACCAAGGAGACAAGAATGAAACTGGTCATGGTCAAAAATTCCCATCAAAAAAGGGAGCATCGAATATATTCATTTAAGTTAGTATTATATTTGAACTTAATAAAAACTATTAAGTTATGTAATGTATTACATTTGAGCTTAATAAAAACTTATATAACTTAATAATAACTCAGTATTAGTTTAAGTTATACTAAGATATTAATTTAAGTTATATTAAGTATTTCACAAATATATGCATTATTTATTGAATCATTATATATTGAATTAAAGCTATACATTAATAGAAAACTTCTATTATTTATCAAGATTGTTTTTATCTATATATATATATATACACACACACACGCACACACACACATACATACATACATACATATACATACATGTACATACACACACATAGACATATATATATATAGATATATATGCATTATATATATATATATATATATATATATATATATATATATATATATATATATATATATATATTTAATATATATATATATATATATATATATATATATATATATATATATATATATTAGGGCTCGCAAAAATTCGGGTATGGATCGATTCGGGTTCTGACGAATCAGACATTCAAACAAAAAATTCATACCTGTGTCTTGTCTGGATTATAAATCGGACACTTTGATCAGACCCAAACTCGGACCCAAATGTTCGATGTCCGGACCCGGTTGTCCAAATGTCCGAATTTGTGATATGATTTTAGGACATTCCAATCGAAATTTTATGTGACCGAACCCGAAACCGATTTTTCAATGTCCGAACTCGGTTGTCCGAAATTGTTTTTATAAAATTTTCTAGACAATTTGGACTAAAATTACATATAAAACGTAATTGTCCGATGTCCGAGCTGGGTTGTCCGATTGTTCGAATTTGTCCAAACCCGAAATGGTTCACAAATCCAGACAATCCGAACCCGAATGCCCAAATCCGAACCCGATCCGAATTTAAATTCGGACATGACCGATTGTCTAAATTTAAAATTTGGATATAAATTTTATGACTATACCATGTTTTTTCGGGTCGGACAAATTCGGGTAATTGGGTTAGACAGATTTTTGCCAACCCATATTTATATATGTATAGATATATATATAATAGAAAATATATAATGAGCAGAATAAAGTTTAAATATTTAAGAATAAGTGAGATAATTTGATTGAGTCTTTAGGAGTCAAAGAATATTGACCAAAATGCCAAACAAAAGTAGATCCCTTTTCTTCTATTCTCGAGGGGGTGCATACCTTATGGGCATCTTCTCCCATAGTGGCACAGAAGAAAAATATCAATGGAGTAGATATTGAAATCACTTTAAATATAAGAAGTTGAGTAGGCAGAGTGGTTTGAGTGGAGAGGAGATAAAAAGAGTGAGCTTTACGGTTCCGAGGGACAAACCGGATATGGATAGTCTCAAAGATTTCACGAAATGGCAGATCTATTCACTCTATTAGTAACTGGGCTAGATTTGGTGCATCATGAGGGATTTGCTTTCTCCGTTCATTCCTACAGACTAGAGCAAAAACAATTCTTGAATGAGGTATTCAGCTTTAGGGATGAATCGAAATATAAATCTTTACTAGTTCGACCTCCTATTTTCCATGAGATAATGATTCATTTTATCGATGGATCCAAAAAAAGCCATCAAGCAAAATCAATACAAACTAGTCCAAAACCTTGTTGAAATCCAATATTGCATCTATAGATACATAAGAAATATATTAAAACAGTTCTTTTTAATGAATAGATCCGATCGCGACTTTGAATATGGAATTCAAAGGGATCAAATGGAAAACAATACTCAGAATCATAGAGCTATAAGGAAATATACGTTCAACCAACATTTATCAAACTTGAAACGGAGTTCGAAGCAGTTAGAAGAAATGGTTTAATTCTCTTATTTTGATTTCTCTGACTGAGAGATTCATAAATCGGGATCCTGAGGCATATAGATACAAGTGGTTCATTGAAAGCAAGAATTTTTAGGAACATTTAGAACATTTCGTTTATGAGTAGAAGAGTTGTTTTCAAGTGGTGTTTGATTGATTACATATTAATGAATTTTCAATTGATAGGTCTGAAGTTATCAACAAAGAAGATTTGTCTAGGTCACTTGCTTTCTTTTTGTCCAAGTTACTTCTTTTTTTTTTTTGGTCCAATTTCTTTCTCTTTTTGTCTAATTCACTTCTTTTTTTTTTCTTTGTGAATTTCGGGAATATCCCCATTCATAGGTACAAGCTCCACATTTATGAGTTGAAAGGTATGAATGATCAACTCTACTATTCGTTGTTATAATCAATGGGTGTTCAAATCACTCATTTGAAAAGGAAAAACAAAAAAAAAGGCTTCTTATTAGATGACCTACTTTTTAGAAATCAAAATTCTTGATCAATGGTGGAACAATATCACCATTTTTGTTCAAGAAGATACCGAATTGATGATTGATTCTTCCCACACTAGAAAAAATCGGGGGAAATCATTTGACAACACAAATTCCCATTTGTCAATGATATCCTTGATCAAAATAATTGGTTGAATCCTATGACCATTTCATAGAAGTTGATTACGTTCCCTTAGAATCTTAATCATGCCATGGGAATTAGTTTTTTTGAAACTTTTTTTTTTTTCAATCAAAATAGGAATGATGTCACCATTATCAAATATCATATGATATCTCAATTTCATAGAGTGTATCAAAAGTTCTCTATTTGATTCTAGAATCAAATTCAACTAGATACTAGACTAAGCGGGGAATAAAATGAAACGAGAATATAAATGAGGGGACAGGAAAGTAAGCCCTATCCCCTGTAAACTCCGAACGAATGTGGCATTAGCCTTTTCAGTCTTCCCATTCATTCTCTGTAGGCCCCTCTTCCCAAACGTGCACTAAGTAGGGAGATGCAAGACAAAAGCTGAGGCAGATTCTTTGCACTATCTGAAAGATCAGCATTAATTGCTTTCCTGGTTCGTCATAGGACCAAGAATTATACACATACTTGCTTGTTATGTGTCAAAACAGTAATTAGTATGGATTTCCTTCATCAAAGATTTAGTCGGAATTCCATTTTTTAAGATTCATTTTTTTGGAACTTGATTGAATATTTTGTTATTTTATTATTACGCAGATAATTATAATATACTTAACCTTATAGTATATTTCTTTATAATATACTACAGTAGTGGACGAACTAACAAAAGATCGAGGAAAATTGATTGAACAAATAAAACTTCTTACGTGATACTTGATCTAGAGAAATATCGATTTTATTCTGTGATTCAACAAATCAAGTGATCCCTTCTTTCTTTTAGGAAGCATCAATTGAAGTAAACTATCGAGAAATACATGTTTTGAATGACTATATATGAATTTCCAAAAATCATCATTGCATGGATCCCTTTTTCATTTATGTGAACAAGAATTATGATAATTAAATAAAATAAAGAAATTAACGGGACATCCCCATTCCTTGTTTGTCTAATTCGAGGGAGAAGGAAGGTCCAATTGAGTTCTTATACTTTCATATCTACACCTCGAATCACCAAATTACTACAGGGATGAATTCGATGTAAATATGAACCATTAAAAAAAAAAAAACCTATTAAACCAGTCACAAGAATTTCAGTTACAGTATCTATTCTCCATAGAAGAATCTTTCTAGTAGTGTCGACCATTTACTCGATTTCCCTCCATATTTCATCAAGTGGTCATGCTCTAAACATAAACAGTCATAGATAATTACGAAAATGAGGTCCTTTTGAATTGGATAAGAGAATTCCTACTCTATTCTATAGATTTTTTTTCATTCTTTTTATTTAATTAAACAAATAATTGCAAATAAAACAATAAGTACAAAAATGAGTAACAGTCCCTAGTAAAACTGGTATGATTAAATTCAACATTTTAGTCATTTGGATTTGATTGTGTTGTAGCTCTATAATTCATATCTGGATTTGTTATCATTGGATGAACTGCATTGCAGATATTTGGCCCCAAAAAGGAAATGATCAATACAGCTAGTCTGTGAACAACTAACCATTGCACTGTAGAAATATGATAGGTTTGATCTATGGTCATTGGGCCTCCTAAAATGATCTGTTAAATCTGTCAAGTTGTTCTAAAGAATCATAACGGCCAGTCATTAATGGAATTCCTTGTAGGCCCTCTGTGAAATATTCCTTTGGCCGAGAACTTCCAAACACATTGTAAGCTAAACCTGTGATGCTGTGAATTTGGGGCAACTTTTCGAAATCTCATTGAAGCACTAGATTTGTTACCTCTCGCCTACTTTTCATGAAAAAAATACCAATTGGAGTGTTTCATCAAAGAACAAGAGGTTGGGTCAGTTGTTCAATCAAATGATATTGCACATGTTTCCTATCTCTTCTTGAGAAACAAGCGGGCTATTTCTTTGCAAAATTTGCTCAATTTCATATGTAGCAATTCCACTAAGATCTATTCATTAGTCGGGGGGGGGGAGGAATCTATATGAATAAGATTTTTTGAGGAACATATCAACAGAGAATTGGATTTATTAAACATAAACAATGATAAATTTTTTAGAAAAAGTACGGAATGTATCATCAAATATCCAATATGATTCTACAAGATCTACTTTCATTGAAATTGAATGGTTATTCTTATCAATTAAGAGATCATTTAGATTCCATCAATAATATGGAAGAATAAGAGAGCAAAGGGTTCTACTTATGAATCGACTATAGAACTAATGGGGGATGCTGGGTTACAATTTTGAATCGATTATTATATGTATGCTCTAGTTTTTGTTGTTTTTGATGTTGAAATGGTTTTTCTATGGTTTTTCTTTGTCCATGGGCATTGAGTTTCTATCTATTGGGTGTATCTGTACTTATATAAGTTTTAATTTTCATGCTTATCTTAATTGTTAGTTTAGTTTATGCATGGCCAAAAGGAGCATTGGAATGGTCTTAATATCTTAATATTCTGACAACAAAATGGGGGGGGGGGGGAGACTAAAAAGTTATGAATTCTATTAAGTTCCCGCAAAATCCCGTTATTTTAATATGATCAAGCGACCCTTCAAATTGGAAAACTCTATAGTTTATGGTTGCTTATCTATTGTACCAGTTGTTGCTTCATTGAATTTGCTTCATTAATAGCCTCAAGATATGACTTTGATTGTTATGAGCTGGTAGCAAGATCGATCCCTAGACAAGCATGCCTAATTTTAACAACCGACACTATAGCAATGAAAATGGCGCCTACCTTAGTGAGATTATGCGAGCAAATGCATGAACCATAATGTGTTATTGCTATGGGAGTGGGTATCGCATGGGGATGTTCAGTACGATTTCTATAATATTATTCAGGGGTCGATAACTGAATTCCCATGGATGTCTATTTGTCGAAATGTCCAACTGGATCGGAAACAGTTATCGATGCTACAACAATGTTTCATAAGAAAATATCTCGTGAAATCCATGAAGATAAAATTAAGTCTCAACAAAAGAATTGATGTTTTACAACAATCACAAGTTTCGTGTTTGGTGTAGTATTTATATCGGAAACATTTTGCTAATACAAGAGTTCAGTATCTCCCCTTAATTAAATTGTAATTAAACTCAACCCAATCCTTTACTAAAAGGATTGAGCCGAATACAACTATTGTATATATCTTTTATAGATACTTATTTAGACACATAAGCAGGATGTTAAATATTAAATCGAATACCAAACAACTAAAACTTTTGTTATTGTTCAATCCATAATTAATGCTGCGGACTCTTGGGATTGGTAGAATATATATATACATATATATACATACATACATACATACATACATGCATACATATATATATATATACATACACACACACACGCACACAGATATATATATATATATATATATATATATATATATATATATATATATATATATATATATATATATATATATATATATATATATAATATATATTAAAAGTTGGATACAAGTAATGCATGCATGACATGTGACAATATGATGTGGAGCAAATAATGATTTGGCATGTTATGATTAGTGGATGTTAGTTGAGACATATTAATCAACTTTAATGCTATTAATTAACTATGTTTTATTATATGGTATTAATGTAATTATTCGTTACATTTTTTTACACTTCTAACTTTTTATTTTTGACTAAGTCCTCATATGGTTAACTTAATTTGCAATAATTAATTTTCATATTTTTAATTGATTAATCATTTTTAGCCTTAATTTTGAATGTTGTCACTCTTTTTCTTTTAAGTTTGATCCTGAGGTTGTTGTAAATACAGCTAATGGTCATACAACAATATTAGTCCATATTAAACATATAGAACAACATATGATAACATGTAGATAACATGTATAATGGCCATGTACGATTACTTGATATATACATGTCAATATATGGTTGAATTAATATAATACCAGATTAAATTAAAAGAAATAATTTTTATATATTTTATGCAGTAATCTATAAGATTATAATATAATTCTTATGAATTAATTTAAATTAAAATATAGTCCATTTACCTACTAAAATAAGCCCACCAAAAGACATTGGGTGCCTCACATGTTACAGAATTTTGAAAAAATAGTAAATAGTATATCATTACTAGGATATGAAAACAAAAGGAACTTAAAATGATTTAAATGAAAAAAGAAAAGAAACAATAATTATACTGTTATAAAACTATTAATCTACCTCAAAACTGATATATTTTTATTTCTTATTTGTACTAATAAATTTAAAATAAAAATTTAGTAATATTCTTGCATCGCAAGGGTATAATTCTGGTATATATTAAAAGTTAGATTGAACTCATGTAAGAGCGACACATGGAATACCACATAGGATGCTATCTAGAGTACTACTTGGGATGAAAATGCCATGTAGGATAGCAACATAAATAGCTTCTCTTATGTAATAAAGATAGATGTAGGTTATCAATGTAATTGAATTTTGTCTTTAAAAACTTAAATATAGACCAAAGAAATGATTTAGATGTTACCCAAAAAAATTGAAGTGTGTTAGACATTATTCCTGAGATAAGTATATATTGGACATCTAGATTTAGATATATTTATTTTTCTATATTATTTTTGAGTGAATATATCATGAGTTGACACTTGAATGCTGATTAAGCTTCTTATTTCACATACTGTAAAGCTTGATTGCTTAAGCATATCACATAATTAGATTTAGATAATATAAAATGCAGTAGGACCTTAATGTGATTCTGGGTTTCGCTTACGACTATTTTTAGTTGGTACAATATTTAGTTTCTTTTCACGTTTATAACTTACGTTCATGATATTAAAAAAATGTTTCAGTGATTTATTCAATTTATATTTCACTTGAAATTATATTTGTGCTAAAAAATCACATAATGTAATTAGTTCTTTTAGCAAATTTAAATTTAAATTTAATCGGTAAATTAATATATAAGAGTAGTTTGTCTACATTCCCATAATAGACTATAATTGACTCTATAAATTAGTAGTACTATCCTCCTCCCTCCAAAGAAAAAAAGAACGTTAAATGTTTTCCTAAATTCAAATTATACTAAATTTTTTTCATCTGCTACTAATCTCCCTTTCTTCTTTTTAAAATTTTTTCATTTTTCTTTGTTTTTTTTTTTAAATAGTTGTACACCAAAAAGATAAGATTAAGGTCAAAGACTTATCTATCTTTTTGTTACTACTATCAAAAACTTATCCATGCTTTGTTGATCATGAGAATAATTAACCAAATTTTATTTTTATTCAAATCTTGGGTCAGTAGTAGGAAGAACCATCATCACTATTAAATAATATTAAAGGTGCCGTTAAACTATTGAAATAATCTACAATGGACATATGAAGTAAGTACATGCGTAATGAGTACAATTAATAAGAATCTCTAGGGAAAAAAAATGCAATTTTTGTGATGGTTATTAGTTTTAATTGGCATGCATGACTCTACGAATTTGACATTTGGTCTCACATATGCTAACTGTTCTTTTGTTAATTTATTCTTATTGATAAATTACCTTATTATTTCATTTGAATGTCTATCTTTAATATTATATAACCTTTGCTAAATTGACACATGATTTCATTTTAATGTTCAACTTTAATTATTATATTATATATTATGTTTGAAATTAACTACCTCATTATCCTGACAACTACTCATTTTACTCTAGAGTTTATCTTAATTTGTATTTCCTTAAATAGGGACTTAATTTTATAGTATCTCATCTAAGTTTGTGTCGTTATTTGATCAAAAAGAAAATATGTCTCTCTATATAATTCTTAGTTGCAAAAGGATACAAAAACGAGTTCTAACAAACGTTGGTTGGCTAAAACGGAAGAATCTTATTCTTTTCTCGATCAATATCAGAACAAAAGTTACAATCCCTAGAATTGGTTTGCACTCATCTGACAAAGTGGTCATTCATATTAAAAAGATAATAATTTCCTATTCATATTTGTTATGCAATGACTATAAATAAAAGTCAACGACAATCACTGAAATGTGTAGGAGTTTAGCTTCTAAAATTGGTATTAAGTCATGGACAACTGAATTACAGCATCATGGGTGACTTCACCGGAGGGTTTAAAGTTTATTATTAAACATGAGAATGAACACTATGAATAATACACAAGAAATACTATCTACAAAGAAGTGTTCAACAACTTACCAATGGTATGTATGCACCCAAAATAATTTCACTACTACAAATTATCAAAAGAAAAAAAAAACAAATTGACACTATACATCTTTTAGTGTTAGTAAACTCTTACAAAATGTTAGTTCTAATTATGCAATGACCATGACATGTTATGATTCTTAGAATTAAATATAATCGAAGATTAAAATAATAATAATTAATGAATTGCTTCAATATTGTGCAGGCAACTCTAGGCAAATGAAATATACAAGAAGTCCATAATTAAAATACCTCTCTGTAGGTAAGTATAAATCAATACAAAAATATTATCTTATATTTTTTTACTAAATGTATAAGCATGTAAAAAATCATTATATACATTTAACAACACATTGTTGATGACAAGTAGTTAGGAACAAATGAAAAATCAAAACCTAACTTAGTATAATATATGTTACTTTTGCAGGTTACTTAATCTGAAAAAGAAAGTTGGCGACTAATAGACAACGAAGACAACAAATCTGATATGTTATTAAATATTTCATGTTAGAACTACTTTTCACACATTACATTTCACATTACCATATGATGTATTTTTAATAATAAAGTCCAAGTTTAAGAAAGACAACATTAAATTACTGAAAATACTATGATTTTCCTTTGCTCCTTTTTTCCCACGTCAATATGGTTATTTCACAAAATTATTTTAAAAAAATCACACAGTGTCAACCATATAATATCTTAAAACCAAAAAAAATTAAAAACTTCTTGATTAACCAAATTAAAAAGAATAGACTGCACATCAAAAATTCAAGTATATATAATTAAGATGACTTCATACGAAATAAAATCAGAGAAAGGTGCTACTATCAAGTCCATAGAACTCAGTATGGTATAGCACCAATAACAACATATATAATAAAATACTGATACTTATCAACCAAAAAGTGATAGCCATCGTGCAATGCACGGGTAAAAAACTATATATACCTGAACATGAATACAAGAAACCCTAGCTTTATGAGCAAGAATTCTATCCTAGCTAGAGAACTCTATTATGGAAAGAATATGTACATAGAAAGATATGCTCAATATTCTCCTAATACTCCCCCTCAAGGCGGAGCATGAGGATTAATCATGTCCCTCTTTCCCCCGTAGATATACAAATAGTTTCTTGCCCAAAGCTTTTGTAAGAATATCAGCATGTTGTTCTTTTGATGCCAAGTATGAAACAACAAGGTCCCCAAACTCTAACTTTTCATAAACAAAGTCATAGTCAATTTCGATATACTTGATCCGGTCATGGGAGACTGGATTCTCCAGGCGATATGAATTGTAGCCTGGTTGTCACAATAGACATGCATGGGTGTATGATGGAACACCCTAAGGAGCTTAGTATATATATATATTAAAAGTTGGATATAAGTGATGTATGAATGATATATGGATTGCCACATAGGATGCCACCTAGGACATAGAATATTCAATTAATATAATAGTATTCAAATCTGATTACAAGGATTAGCTATAACTACACAATGGTTACATGAGAACATTTAGTACGATAGTAGTTAATTTTAATTAAAAGAAGTAGCTACAACTACATAATCATTAAATAATATAAAGTATCTATTTAGATGCCCTACATAATAATTAGTCGGATAATTATATGAGAAAATTTTAAAAACTTAGCTAATAAATACTTTTATTGTTGAGATTATTCAATTATTTTGGGAATTTAGCTATGTATCATCGTTTAAGAGGATGATGTTCATATGATGAAAAAAAATCATATCCCTACAGTTAATTTTAATGAATTTTTTAAAATACAAAATCTATAATGTAATTGGTAAATTTAATTTATATAGTAATGTCAATAGTCATAGCTACATAGAACCGGTCATAAAGTTAATGCAAGGAAGATTAATTCAATAAGATGAAGTGACTATTGAAATATATTGCTTGTTATTAACAATTAAAGTATATTATATGAAAAATTATAGAAGATTACTAGATAAATAACTACCAAATAAAAAGGTACAAACTATGAATTAAATATCAATATGAAAATGTATTACTGAATAAGTCACACATAAAAAGAAAATAGTTGTTTTCAATGATTTGAATAACAAAATATCAAACTCATTTTTGAACTTATGACCAATTATCCATTGTTATAAATTATAAAGAAATAACTAATGTTCTTACAATGCAAGGGGTATGACCCTTATTCATATATTACTGATCTATTTAATCTAGAACAAAACATCCAAATTTAGATCGTAGAAGTTATAGAAGTGAAGATTCGTTCTTATCATTCAATAAGCATCTTGTATTTTATAAAAATTGGGACAATATAATCCTTATGTAAGGGTCATCGTATCTAACTTCCGGGCTTTAAACTACATTTCAAGTGTAGAATACTATCATAACAGATTCCCAATGTATCATAGGATTCCTGTTCTTTGAAATCTGTACTTTTCCAAACCTAGAAACGAACAAAATTCGAGAATTGCTCCCTGGAGCAAATACTTTGATGCACGCCTCTTCTTGTTGATCTACACCGTACTCTATTCCCATAAGGTGATACACATTGAGAACATAGATAATTGTAGCTGTATACATATAAAAAGACAACAATAGAATGGCAATCCTCAGGCTTTATTTGTAAAGTCTCTATTCATTGGTAATCAAAGCCCGAGGAGTGTCATTTCCCCTTCTATTTTATTCTTTAATGTAAAAATCATCAAATTCATTATATTTGATACCGATTACTAAATCAATAGGTGTTTTCTCCTTAATTTACTATTTTTCCTAACAAACTACAATAATAACTTTTCTTTCTTTTTTGTATTGAAAATTTTAGAGCATTCCCAATGGAGTTCCATTTTGTAGAACTCCAGCATGCCATGTCAGCACAAATGATTTAATATTTGTTGCATTCCTTCATTTTCCCAACAAATGGAACTCATTTCAGCACAAATGATTTAATATTTGTTGGTGGAGACCACCACTAAACATATTTAATTTGTTTTATGTTGGGAGATTTGTTTTTGCATATTGGGTTTTGTATAAGTTAAAAATGAATTTTATTTTCTGGATGAAAAAATATGTAGTTTATGTTTCGGAAAATGTTTTAATTTCTTTTGAAGTATCTAAAAATTGATGAGTTAAGTTTTATCAGTTGAACGATTGAAAGCGTACGGAATAGAATGTAGAATGCAATTAATACAAATGCAAATATGAGGATTTGCAATATGAAGCAAAAATTATTTATACAAAATTAGAACGAATTACATAACAAATATTATTACTTACCCGAACTTGAATTTCTTCCAAATTTAATAAAACTCAAAATTACTAAAACAAGTATAATATGAGATTTGAGAGGGAATGTGAGAAAGCTAGATAAAATTTTCACAAATTTTGCAAACCAATTTCAGCCAATTTATAGAACAAAAATTGAGCCAAAAAAAAAAAAAAAACAGCCAAAATAGCCGTTGGGCTCAATTGCCCATGCCCAACGGTCTTCTTCGGCGCAGTTCCCCACCCGCACGACCCTGTTCATCGTTTTCCTTTTTTTTTCCTCCTTCCACCAAAACGCAGCGTCCGACGTTACAACCACCATCAAAACGCAGCGTTTTGGAGCGCAAAATGCCAAAAAAAAGAAGCACGCAGGGCACCACGGCAGACCGGTCTGCCACGCGTGTCGGTGCCCCGTGCCTGCTGCTGCCAAAGACGCTTGGACACGCGTGCCACGCGCGGGCCCCACCCACGACCCGCGTGTTGACCGCTGCCAGTGCTCTTAGTTCTTTATATGATAACTTGTCAACTTTCCATATATAGAAATAGAAAATGATGGACTAGAAATGACATCTGACCCCAAAGGGATATAAAATGAATAGAATTAGCATATGGGTGGAATATAATGAAATGGGGCTACTTTGAGGTTTCCTATGAAATGAGGCATGGATGGGAGCCACTACAACGAAGTTCTCTGAGTTACGAAGGAAGCTCCAAGCTCATATTTGTCATGCGTTGAGAATGGGAATTGAACTCTATGAGATCAAATCTCTCATTGTTCCTCAGTAGCTCAGGAGTAGAGCGGTCGGCTGAGAACTGATTGGTTATAGGATCGAATCCTACTTGGGGATATTTGATTCATTTTTAATTTAGAATGAAGGGCTTGCTTTGACCATCAAGAGTAGGTAAGTGAGTAACCCTTTCCTGCCTTTGTTCAATCTCATCGTACCACATTTTCATTCTGTTGTGCAATATTTGAGAATCTACATCAATGCCTCAGTGAAGGTATGGGATTATCTTTTGTTCTATAGTCATAGAGCTATTTACAACTAGCCAATTAAGAATTATTGAATGTACTAACAGTGAGTCAAAGATGTAGCCATTGATTCTTCAGAGAGGCTACAATTACCGCGAGCAAACATAAAACAAATTACTGACATAACGAGGAATGCATATTTACTATGGTACTAATACTTATATTTGCATTGCTATTCAGCCCAAGCCTGGCTAAGCAAGGGTTAAGAGGCGTAAAACTAAAAAAAAAAATATGCTAGTGACCGGGACATAGTATAATGAAATTAAAATTCCTTCACGCAATTAAAAAAGTAAGGCTAATTCTATTTTTTATTTTGTATTTTGTGTACTTTCTTGTTATTCGCCACTGCAGTTGTTAAATCTGCCAAATTTCCCCTTGATATATAGTTACTGAGGCGCCTACTCCCATTTTAGCTCTCATATATGTTGACACCATGGTAGTAGCAGAGAGATTTCTAGTTGCCTTGACTTCTACCTCTTTTCGTAGTTGTGCCTCACATAATGAATGCAATAGCTTTTCTAGATATAACTAATAGAAGGCACTTTACTGTTGCCCAAAATAGCCATTAAGAGAATTTTGTTTATTCTACAATGTTTCAACTGGTTTATATGATGTTAGCCCCAGGTACAGGTTATTATCAAGCTGCATTATTTCATTAGATTACTCATGCTTATTGAAAAGCATTATTATTTTTAGGATCCGGTTCCGTTATTCATTCAGTGGAAGCTATTGTTGGATACTCTCCAGATAAAAGGCCAAATATTTTCTTATGGGGGGATTCGCAAAACATGTGCCAATTACAAAAGCTGTCTTTCTGATAGGTGCACATTCTCTTGTGGTATTCGGCGCGCCACTTGTCCTTGGTGTAGCTTGCTATATGCATCGTGTGAGTGGGAACTTCGATTCCATCCGGGTATGCGCCCTAGGTTGCTGATGTATATTCATCTTCATGGCTTAATCCCGTAAAACCATTTTGTATGAAGAGAACGAATCTTTTATCGAAGAATATGGAACAAATCAGTCAATCAAAATCAATATAGATTGATTTCAAATCTTATTCAAACATATTATAGCACCTATGAGTGCATAAAAAATACATTGAATCAATTCTTTTTAACGAATAGTCCTAAAACTAGCTTTAAATATAGAATTCAAAGCGATCAAATAGGAAATGATACTTTTAATTCACCCTGGTATCATATTGAACACAAATGATGACATTGTTCCTCCATAGATCAAAATTTTCAATTTCTGGAAAGAATCATGATCATCAAATAAGACGGATTTTACTTTTTTCAAATGAATGATTTGAAGATCGATAGATTCAAACAACAGGTTGCAGAGTCGATAATTTGGCCCTTTCAACTCATGGAGATCAGTGTTCGTCCTATGAATGGGGATATTCATGCAACTCACAAAGAAAAAAGGAAGCCAGTTACACAAAAAAAGAAAGAACTTGGACAAAAAAGGAATAGACCTAGACAAATCATTTTCGCCGACAATTTCAAGATAATCAACAGAAAATTACTTAATACATAATCTATACAACCCTACCTAAAGTTTGCACTTTCGAGAGAAACGAAATGTTCTAAAATGTTCCTGCAAATAAAACCGTCCATTGAACCATTTGCATCCGTATGCATCCGGATCTCGATTCATGAATCTTTCAGTTCGAGGAATCAAAATAAAAGCATTGAACCATTACTTCTAACTACATATATATATATATATATATATATATATATATATATATATATATATATATATATATATATATATATATATATATATATATATATATATATATATTATATAAATATATATTTTATAATATGTTATAATATATATA
>JAKOGI010004238.1:0-30695 GCA_029747015.1 Carnegiea gigantea
ATAACATGCATAGAAAACATTTCTTCTTTTCTTGAAAGCACTTTGCTTAGCCTCTTAAGGCTCTTATTCTTTCAAAAGACATTTCATTTCATATTGGTCATGCAAAGATCCTTATAAGCTTTTCATATCTCATTTCATATGGCCTCTTAGGGCCCGTAAAAACCTTCTTTCCTTTCGAAACATATAAAATGACAAAGTGCCAATTGCTTTTGTTTGCTTTTTAGGAAAAAAACATCTGGCATAAGATCATTACAGGGTGCTGATTGGATGAGATCTATTCTCAACCCCATAGTAAGACCTAACGCTCACACTTAAGCTCTTACTCCCGGGATGGCTATGTATAACATATCGGATCATTACATTACCCTCGTCAGGGTCTTCTAGGGTCTCCTAATACCAAGACTTATCCCCTAAGCTAACATCATTCATATCATATCATATTGTTCGAAGCACATTATCTTAGCCAATTTAAAGCGTATCGGCCATAACGGCTAATAATTTTGCTGCCTCTCACAGCGAAATACTTTTCATACAACTCATGCATCTATAAAACTCTTTAAGGATTCCCCGTTCGAGCGAGTTCACTCTCAAAACTGTATTTAATTAGTTAAAATAGGCCATCATATACTAATAATTATGGCTACTATCATTTCAAAACATGAAACCATTCTTTGAAAAACTCACTATTATACACATAATGCAACTTGACAACATCGAAGGGAAGGGGGTCCACATGTATCACATTTATGCACTTCATAATCAATTCAGCACAATGAGCCACACACGGCCTCGCAATCCACACGAGTGCGGTTAATTCACAACCTAGACTCCCTCCTCACAAGCACCGTACCACAAAGACCTCGAACCACTCATAGTTCTTCCTTAAACCATCCAACTACCATCTCGGTTTTCAATTTATTAATTATAACATATTATCATACTAATTTATGAAAAAGTAAGGTTTAGGTGCTTACCTGGCAAGCAGCACCACTCAGCGGTGCGTTACAGCAAGCATACGTACACATACATATCATCACATCCACATATAAGACTATAGAACCTTACTTAGTAGTTCAAACATGATAAGGCTCTAAGCATTTATAATTTACTTCAGAGTTGGTAAGTTATTATGGGATAGTTAAGCATATAAATGATCATAGATTGGCTAAACATTTATATACATTAATTTTAAACACGTACGATGCACTTCAAAGTTCATACACGATCATGGAACGGCCAAACATTCATAAGCGCTGGTTTTAAAGACGTACGATGCACTTAGAAGTTCATACACGATCATGGAATGACCAAACATTCGTAAACGTTGGTTTTAAAGACGTACGATGCACTTCGAAGTTCATACTTAGGCATGAATTAATTGTATATAATCGGATCAAAGCTAAACATACATACTTTACTTCGAATCAAAAGTTCCAGCTTGATTTAACTAAATTGATTCGCATAGAAACTAAACATATATAACTTAGTTCGAATTAAAATCTCAGGCATACATTGACTAAATTAATTTGAATCGAAGCTAAGCATACATAATTTCATTTCGAATTAATATTTCAGGTATAATTTACGTCAATTGATTTGAATGGAAGCTAAATATATCTAATTCAATTTGAACTGAAACCTCAGGCATAAATTAACTAATTTGATTCAAATCGACGCTAAACATATGCAAGTCACTTCGAATTAACATTTCAAGCGTAATTCACCTAAATTGATTCAAATCGAAGCTAAACATATCTAATTCAATTCGAACTGAAACCTCAGGCATAAATTAACTAATTTGATTCGAATCGATGCTAAACATATATAATTCACTTCTTGACATTTCTAGCGAATTTAGCCAACCCTAATCTGACATGCAACATCAATCTGCTGAAAAATATTTTTGAAAATTGTAATAGCTTAGGAGGCGAGGAACACCCACCTCGATCCTAGCTAGAGGATTCGCGAATCGGCCTGATTTGGAGTAGGAATCGAGCATCCAAGGGCCTAGAACCTCATCACCATTCGTGATGCCTTAACTGAATCAGACCTCAAACCCTAGTTCGCGATTTTTGTCCAATTTTCACACGATTAGTGAGGGTTTGAGATAGAGAGTCAATTTAAAGAAGGATAAAAGCTCGAAACTCACCATGCCTGTGAATTTCGTTCAAGCATTAGCCCTGCCCGCACTGAATTCGGCCAAACCGTGGCCGATTCTCGCTCAACCACCGCACAGAGGTGGTCGCCGGCGTGGGCTCACCGGTGGGGACTCCTATCACCGTCGTCACACCCAACTTGCCAGCCTCAGTCGTGACAGCCGTCGGCCACAAGTTGCGGTTTCTCAAGCTCCTATTCACTCAGTTCCTCTCCCTGGGTCTCTCTCTTCCTTCCTCGTTGGTGGTTGTGCCCTAGTCCGGCCGCACGGCCATCATTTCGGCCGCCGGCGCCGACACCATCGCCCCCTCTCTCGCACTTTCTCTCTCCTCCGGTGTGTGGTGTCGGGTTGGGGTTTTGAGAGCCCCCCTGCTTGTATGTGTGCTGATGGAGTAAGGGGCTTCGACCCCTTATGTCCCCTTTTCTTTTTTTTTTAAGATTCATTTGGGTTTAAAAGCTCAGTCAACTAAAATAGCCAGTCCCAATCTCGTACCTCTTATTCTAAACCCAATCGTTAATATAATCGCTCATCGGTCATTCGTCCCCAAATACGTCAAGGTTCGATTTTTCATAAACCTCGAAACTAATTCTGAGGTTTTGAAATCCTAATCGTACTCGAGAAACGACTAAATAAATCGAATAACAACTAAATTAAATTATCGATATAATTTAAAGGCATAAATGGCACGAATTGACTTTGAAATCAATAATAGCAATAATAATCTCTTTTTAATGAAATTATAGCTTCCAAAAGCACATCGATAATAATTTAACTCATACAGTTACTAAAAATACGAATTTAGAACGTGAAAAGGAAATTTGGTTAACTTAACGGAAAACGAAAATGCGGGGTCTTACACTCTTCCCCCCTAAAAAGAATTTCGTCCCCGAAATTCTAAATCTAAGTTCGGTCTTTCCTAAAGTGCACACACATAACTAGGATCTACGCGATAGGCTTTCAAAAGACTTCATTTTGAAGACATTACTTCTTTTAAATCGAAAGGAAATGGCTTGTGGTATCCAGTCTCCTCCTCGCCAGTCCTCTTCAAGCGTCTATTCACTCTATTTAGGCGCCGAGGGTAAATCGCATTGAAGAGGGGCAAATGAGTTAGCATGGACAACCATATTGAGTTTGTTTTGAAAATGAAACATAGATTTTCAATGATTTAGGCCCAGTTCACATGGAAAGCAACAACTCTATGCATATGCAGCTGTAAGCGGGCATCTAAAGGTATGGCAATTGGGACAATGACGTCTTAAGGTCACATGCTACTAGTGTCATTCCAAAACATGAATTCAAGTCACTTTTGGGATCACAATGATTAACATGGAGACTCCCATAACACATTTAGAATAACAAAAATGTCACATAGCGCCACATAGTATCATTTAAGCATAATAGCGTCACATAGCATCATTTAAGTATAATAGCATGACATAGTATTGCATAGTATTAGCATTTCAGCATTCAAGTTTAGGAATTGGAGGTAACATGAAACCGGTTGATATACATATAACAAGCAATTCACAAAATGAAAGCATGTATGATTGACATTCCTATGTTCTTACATCAATTCCAGCTATCTTATGGGCCTTACATTCACGGCAACTTATTCAGGACATGTCAGGTTCGTATGAAGGTAGTTAACTTAATCAGGTCCATTCAAAGGCGTAAAGATATTGGGTCATTCTAAAGTCAAATCAATTGGTCAGGAAGCTATCACATCGCACCTAAGCAATAAAAACATCACATTACATCACATTGACAATGAAGGGACTTGGAGTAACACTCGAATTCACATTGGCATCACGTAGGGTCTACAACAGAGCACTAGAGAGGAAGAATCATGAATGGCACGAACTACCATGGTATGTCGATAGAAACAACTGAGAAGATAATGCTGCGGCAAGAATACGCGCCTGCAAACAACGAGTCAAAAGTGATGTCATGCCGTGTATTATGAAACTTCATTCGTCTGGATAATCAAGTCACCTACCAAACCAAACGCAAGTCAAGCATGGATTGCACAAAGGCAAGAAAAGGTGAAGACAGACACCTAAGGTCACCACATAATGCATTAAGTGCGTATGTATATAGTTGTTCAAACCATATCATGGGATAATAGAACTTGTGGAGTGCAAGTAATGACTCAGAGATCGTACAAGCAATGGTTCGCATAGGTTAAACCACTTAATCAATCCAACCAGTACGCAAATAAAGTTCATGATAAGCAACTCCAGTGACATGTATTTACTGTATCATTCACTCATAAAATGTACGGCTGATCATCAATCAACTAGCATGGGTAAGAACTACGGTGTTAATGGTCTTATAGGCATGTGTTGAGGGTCTACAAGTTACATCTATCCCATGGGTGATCATATGGGTCTCACTGTAGTTCGCTTACCTTAGTAGAGATCATTACTATGTGCAATTCCAAAGTCTGCTAGGTTCTTCCTCCCTTTCGCTTTCTAGGGTTCGTCCAAGCCAAAACATCGTCACTCCAATCACGGATAACAATTCATATAATAGAAAGCAAGTAATACACGGATTAGGTAACAATGGCAAAGAAGAAGAACGGTAGGTACACTTTACACAATGTTTATTCAAATCCTACCGCTAGCACATAGTTTTTCAAGCATACATACGAAAATATCCTTTAATTTCACTCAGGCAATACAAAATTCACATTAGCAAAGTACCATTTAGTAGGATTATCAATCATAGCAGCTAATGTCCAATCATTCCTTTCCTAGCTCAAAACGAAGGATTCTATCAATGTACACATCTTAGCACATACGCATCTACGAGCAACATTTGATAAACATAGGGGCGCGTATTTGCGAATCTAAACTACCTCATCATCACTAACTGAGAGTTAAACCTTCGGTGTAAGAAAACTTGGCTCGGCTCTAACTCCCTAAACAAAAGGCTTTAACCTGCAAGGTCCTTAGGTTTTCAAAAGGAAATAGTCTAACTGCTTCTACCTCACTCTCCTCCAACCTTTGAGTACGTCTGCTCACTCCATTATGGGGCCCGAGGACCAAATCATACTTCGGGTGCAAAGATGGGCTTAGAGTTAAGACTTTCCAATCATTCAATTTCAAACCGTCAAGGCGTATAAGCAAATAAACAAACAACCTTCGATTGGACTAATACTTAACTCATTCATGAGAAAACAAGTTACTTGGCTTACACCCTTAACAATTTGTTCATTCACTCGATTAGCGAGCTCACTCGAGCAGTACCTAGCTAACTAAATACGCCAAGATTCGCATTAAACACACAATTGTAGACCTAGTAGGCATATATCACATCATTATGAACGCGTTCCTATCGGACTATATGAATGTAAGATTCAGGTCGCGGCCTATGGTCGCAGGACCTTTGCTCTGATACCATCAATGTAACACCCCTAGCCCCTAGGGCCGGAAGCATTACGTTTTCCTAACTTCTTATTAAATTCTAGGACGAAACGGAGAGAGTTTCTCCTAAAAACTGACCGTTTCCAGGCTAAAAGCCTTACAAAAAGTCCCTGTAATCAACGGAAGTGCAAAACATTAAAAGAAACTCAACGGCCACACGCCGGAGTTCATAACTCAACGAGCCACCCGCTCGGAGTACACCAAATAGAATAGTTCATTAATAAAGGAAAAGCAAAAGATACAACTCAACGGTTCACACAACCGGAGTATTGGGGTTTACATCCCAAAACATAACTGACTTTAACCAAAGGACATCTAACTGACTAGATGGTTGACTCATAAAGCCATACAGAGCAACTCATAAATAATATGCATTACATGAACTTGGAATACCTGTTGGCAAACATTTCAAACTGAGAATATATAACGTGACTTCATTAAACACGTAAGATCCCCTCAAATGAGTACAAACGACACCTTGCAAGCATGAACAGATTCCATCTTGTCATAGCTGATTCAATCTTTTTCCTGTTATAAAGAATACCTGGGGAAAAGGGGGAAAGAGTAGTGGGATGAGCAACCACATGCTCAGTGAGTGTCCCCCAACCCCCTTAAAACCAAAACCGTTGTAGGGAATAGTATCTTTAATAGTCACATATCACGTATTCATACTTTACTATTATATTAGGCATTCTCGAAGTTCTTGTAAAATACTACTAACCATAAACTTCATTTTAGTCGTTGAGATTCATGTTTAGGCCTCTGAATTTCTTAACTAACAAGCACTTAACACATAAGCAGGCGTCGAGGGCTAAGCATAGAAACTTTATTTTATAGGCTAAGCATAGGGATCTTTCTTTTTTATAAATATAACTTCTTAGCATTCCAGTTTAAACTATGCATGAAACCTCATTCGTATGATGTACACATAAAGTTATCTTTTTATTTCATAATTCATATGATATGCACAAGCATCTTTCTTTCTTTTCGTGAAAATACTTCACTTAACCTTACTTGAAATCTCATTCACATTTCATTGTTATGAAAAGCACATAATCATGCATAGAAAACGTTTCTGCTTTTCTTGAAAGCACTTTGCTTAGCCTCTTGAGGCTCTTGTTCTTTCAAAAGACATTTCATTTCGTATTGGTCATGCAAAGACCCTTATAAGCTTTTCATATCTCATTTCATATGGCCTCTTAGGGCCCGTAAAAACCTTCTTTCCTTTCGAAACATATAAAATGGCAAAGTGCCAATTGCTTTTCTTTGCTTTTTAGGAAAATACATCTGGCATAAGATCATTACAGGGTGCTGATTGAGTGAGATCTATTCTCAACCTCATAGTGAGACCTAACGCTCACACCTAAGCTCTTACTCCCGGGATGGCTACATATAACATATCGGACCATTATATTACCCTTGTTAGGGTCTTCTAGTGTCTCCTAGTACCAGGACTTATCCCCTAGGCTAACATCATTTATATCATATCATATTGTCCGAAGCACATTATCTTAGCCAATTTAAAACGTATTGGCTATAACAACTAATAATTTTGCTGCCTCTCACAGCGAAATACTTTTCATACAACTCATGCATCCATAAAACTCTTTAGGGATTCCCCCGGTCGAGCGAGTTCACTCCCAAAATTGTATTCATTTGGTTAAAATAGGCCATCATACACTAATAATTATGGCTACTATCATTTCAAAACATGAAATCATTCTTTGAAAAACTCACTATTATGCACATAATGCAACTTGACAACATCGAAGGGAAGGGGGTCCACATGTATCACATTTATGCACTTCATAATCAATTCAGCACAATGAGCCACACACGGCCTCGCAATCCACACGATTGCAGTTAATTCACAACCCAGACTCCCTCCTCACAAGCACCATACCACAAAGACCTCGAACCACTCATAGTTCTTCCTCAAACCATCCAACTACCATCTCGGTTTTCAATTTCTTAATCATAACATATTATCATACTAATTTATAAAAAAGTAAGGTTTAGGTGCTTACCTAGCAAGTAGCACCACTCAGCGGTGCGTTACAGCAAGCATACGTATACATACATATCATCACATCCACATATAAGACTATAGAACCTTACTTAGCAGTTCAAACATGATAAGGCTCTAAGCATTTATAATTTACTTCAGAGTTGGTAAGTCATTATGGGATAGTTAAGCATATAAATGATCATAGAGTGGCTAAACATTTATATACATTAATTTTAAACACGTACGATGCACTTCGAAGTTCATACATGATCATGGAACGACCAAACATTCATAAGCATTGGTTTTAAAGACGTACGATGCACTTAGAAGTTCATACATGATCATGGAACGACCAAACATTCATAAACGTTGGTTTTAAAGACATACGATGCACTTCGAAGTTCATACACGATCATGGAACGACCAAACATTCATAAACGTTGGTTTTAAAGACGTATGATGCACTTCGAAGTTCATACTTAGGCATGAATTAATTGTATATATTCGGGTCAAAGCTAAACATACATACTTTACTTCGAATCAAAACTTCCAGCTTGATTTAACTAAATTGATTCGAATAGAAACTAAACATATATAACTTAGTTCGAATTAAAATCTCAGGCATACCTTGACTAAATTAATTTAAATCGAAGCTAAACATACATAATTTCATTTTGAATTAATATTTCAGGTATAATTTACGTCAATTGATTCGAATGGAAGTTAAACATATCTAATTCAATTCGAACTAAAACCTCAGGCATAAATTAACTAATTTGATTTGAATCGACGCTAAACATATGTAAGTCACTTTGAATTAACATTTCAAGCATAATTCACCTAAATTGATTCGAATCGAAGCTAAACATATCTAATTCAATTCGAACTGAAACCTCAGGTATAAATTAGCTAATTTGATTCGAATCGATGCTAGACATATATAATTCACTTCTTGACATTTCTAGCGAATTTAGTCAACCCTAATCTGACATGCAACATCAATCTGCTGAAAAACATTTTTGAAAAATAGTAATAGCTTAGGAGGCGAGGAACACCCACCTCGATCCTAGCTAGAGGATTCGTCAATCGGCCTGATTTGGAGTAGGAATTGAGCATCCAAGGACCTAGAACCTCACCACCATTCGTGATGCCTTGACTGAGTCACACCTCAAACCCTAGTTCGTGACTTTGGTCCATTTTTCACACAATTAGTGAGGGTTTGAGATAGAGAGTCAATTTAAAGAAGGATAAAAGCTCGAAACTCACCATGCCTGTGAATTTCGTTCGAGCATCAGCCCTGCCCGCGCTGAATTCGGCCAAACCGTGGCCGATTCTCACTCAACCACCGCACAGAGGTGGTCGCCGGCGTGGGCTCACCGGTGGGGACTCCTATCACCGTCGTCACACCCAACTTGCCGGCCTCAGTCATGACAGCCATCGGCCACAAGTCGCGGTTCCTCAAGCTCCTATTCGCTCAGTTCCTCTCCCTGGGTCTCTCTCTTCCTTCCTCGTTGGTGGTTGTGCCCGAGTCCGGCCGCACGGCCATCATTTCGGCCGCCGGCGCCGACACCATCGCCCCCTCTCTCTTGCTCTCTCTCTCCTCCGCTGTGGGGTGTCGGGTTGGGGTTTTGAGAGCCCCCCTGCTCGTGTGTCCGCTGATGGAGTAAGGGGCCCCGGCCCCTTATGTCCCCTTTTCTTTTTTTTTTTTGATTCATTTGGGTTTAAAAGCTCAGTCAACTAAAATAGCCAGTCTCAATGTCGTACCTCTTATTCTAAACCAAATCATTAATATAATCGCTCATCGGTCATTCGTCCCCAAATATGTCAAGGTTCGATTTTTCATAAACCTCGAAAATAATTCTGAGGTTTTGAAATCCTAATCGTACTCGGGAAACGACTAAATAAATCGAATAAGAACTAAATTAAATTATCGATATAATTTAAACGCATAAATGGCACGAATTGACTTTGAAATCAATAATAGCAATAATAATCTCTTTTTAATGAAATTATAGCCCCCAAAATCACATCGATAATAATTTAACTCATACAGTTACTAAAAATACGAATTTAGAACGTGAAAAGGAAATTTGGTTAGCTTAACGGAAAACGAAAATGCGGGGTCTTGCAATATATATATATATATATATATATATATATATATATATATATATATATATATAGATATATATATATAGATATATATACATACATATACATAATACATACATACTACATGACATAAAGACATATACATAAGATATATTATATATCTACACACACACACACGCACATATATCATGCGCGTATATGTGTATATATTTATATCTATATATATATAGATATATATATATATATGTATATATATATATACTATAATATAATATTATATATATATATATATTATTATAATTCAATATATATATATATATATATATATATATATATATATTACTATATATATATATATATATATATATAGATATAATATATTATATATATATATATTATTATATATATCTTATATATATATAATATATATACGTTGCACATATACATATGTCGTTGGAGTGTGCTGGGGGCGGATATATATAATATATATATAAATATACACATGCATATATATATATATATATTATTATAATAATATATAATATCCATATATATATATATATATATATATATATATATAAATATGTAGACAACATAGTGCACATATGTGCATATGTATATACATACATACATATACATATACATATACATATATATATATTTTTGTATATATATAAAGTACACTCATATATATATGTAGGTGTGTATATATATATATATATCATATAAGATATATTATATATATATATATATGTGTGTGCGTAATATATACATATATATAGATATATAGTATATATATATATATATATATATATATATCTATGTATATATATGTACATTGTATATATGGACATATATATATATAATATATATATCATATATATATATAGATATATATATGATATATAATAGATATAGATATAATATATATATATATATATATATCTATAATATATAATATATATATATATATATATATATATATATCTATATATACTATATATATATAACACATACATACATATTTATATGTACATGTACATATACATACACATGTGCATGTTTAATATATGTATGTGTGCATATGTATGTATGCATGTATATGTATGTATATGTATATATATATATATATATATATATATATATATATATATATATATATAGATATATATATATATATATATATATATATATATATATATATATATAATATATATAGATGTATGATGTACATAATAATATATATATATGTATATATAAATATATATTGTATATGTACATATATATAATGTATGGTGTATATACTATATATATATATATATATAATATATATATATATAGATTATATATATATATATATATATATGTATATATACATATATATATATATATGTATACATATATATATATGTATATATACATATTCATATATATATGTGTACATATATATATATTTATTTTATATACACACACATATACAGACATACATACGTACATATTCAAATATATACATATATATATATATATTTGTATAACTGTCACACCCCTAGCCTCTAGAGCCGGAAGCGTTACGTTTTCTTAACTTTCTATTTAAATTCCTGGGGTGAAATGGACAGAGTTTCCCTTAAAAACTTATCGTTTCCAGGCTAAAAGCCTTATAACAAACGCCTGCAAATCAACGGAAGCGTAAAACCTTTAAAAGAAGTACAACGGCTACACGTCGGAGTTTCTAACTCAACGAGCCACTCGCTCGAAGGACACCAAATAGAATAGTTCATTAACAAATAAGAAATGGACGATACAATTCAACGGTTCGCACAACTGGAGCATTGGGTTTACATCCCAAAATAAAACTAAGTTTGACCAAAAAGACATCTAACTAATTCAATGATTGGCTCATATGACCATACAGAGCGACCTTCATATCATATGCATCATATGAACTAGAATAATTGTTTACAAATGTTTACAAACTAAGAATACTTTACATAACTTCATTAAAGACGTAAGTAGGGATGCATGAGACCTTACAAGCGAGAATAGACTCCATCTTGACATAGCTGACTCAACTTCTTCCTGTCACAAAGAAAACCTGGGGAGAAGGGGGAAAGAGTAGTGGGATGAGCAACCAAACGCTCAGTGAGTGTCCGCCGGCCCCCCTTAAGACCAAAATCGTTGCAGGCAATAATATCTTTAATAGTCACATATCACGTATTCATACTTTACTATCACATTAGACATTCATGAAGTTCATATGGAATATCACTAACCATAAACTTCACCTTAAGCACTCAAACACATTTCTAGGTCTCTAAATGACCAAACTTCTTCACTAACAGGTAGTTAAACACTTAAGCAAGTAACGAGGCTAAGCGCAGAGACTTTCTTTTTCATAAACATAACTTCTTAGCATTCTATTCGAACTATGCATGAAACCTTATTCATATGATGTGCACATAAGGTTATCTCTTTTCATGATCATACTTTTCTTGGCATTTCATTCATATGATATGCATAAGACACACACATTTCAAGTCCCAATCAAATCTCATTCATAGAGTATGTATGAAATATGCTCATAAGGCTTTCTTTTCATATTCGTATCTTGCTTGGCATCTCATTCATGAGTTATACTTAGAATATGCCCATGTCATACACAGGAAGCTTTCTTTTTTTTTACTGAAAACACTTTATTTAGCCTCTTGAGGCTCATAAAAACTCTTCTCTTAGCCTCTAAAGGCTCGTATTCTTTAAAAGAATTTCTTTCATCTTGGTCTCATAATGGCCCTTAAAAACTTTTTTTCTGAAATACTTAAAAAGGGCGAAATGCCAACTGCTTTTCTTACTTATT
Source organism: Carnegiea gigantea (assembly GCA_029747015.1). Lineage (NCBI taxonomy): Eukaryota > Viridiplantae > Streptophyta > Magnoliopsida > Caryophyllales > Cactaceae > Carnegiea > Carnegiea gigantea. Next base: position 12,552 of record JAKOGI010004238.1, read on the forward strand.
AGGAAATTACTCTGGGCATAAGATCATCGTAATGTGCGGATTGGGTGAGATCTATTCTCAACCTCTAGTGAGACTATCGCTTACGCTAAACTCTTACTCCCGTGATGGCGACTAATTTTTGGACCTTAACCCTCGTCAGGGTCTCTAAGGCTTCCCACTACTGGGATACTCCCTAGGCTAGGGATTCCCCCATTCAAGTAGGTTCACTCCCATCTATTGTCTCTATGCACAATATCTTAGCCAATTTAAAGCATATGGCCATAACGGCTAATAAGCTTGCTGCCTCTCACAGCGAAATCATTTATCATGCAACTCATGCATTTGTAAAACTCTTTAGGGATTCCTCCGTTCAAGTGAGTTCGCTCCCAAATTGTATTCATTTAGTTAAAATAGGCCATCACGCACTAATAATTATGGCTACTATCAATTCAAAACATGAAATCCTTCTTTGAAAAACTCACCCTAATGCACATAATGTAACTTGAGGACATAGAAGGGAAGGGGGTCCCACATGTATCACATTCAAGCATTTCATAATCAATTCAGCATAATGAGCCGCACACGGCCTCACAATCCACACGATTGCGGTTAATTCACAACCCAGGCTCCCTCCTCACAAGCACCGTGCCACAAAGAACCTCAAACCACTCATAGTTCTACCTCAAACCATCCAACTACCATATCGGTTTTTAATTCGATAATCATAATATATTATCATAAAGGTCTTATGAAATAGCTACGCATAACTTACCGAGTGAGCAGCAACCATCCAACAGCTCGTTACTGCATACATAAGCATAAATGTATATGTATATATTGTACTAACTTGAAATAAGAACTTAACGAACAGAAATAACTCGCAACACATGAAACTTAGCCTACATTCATAACTTGCGAATAGGAGGTAAGTATGCCAAGTTCATGTCATTTCAACGCGTAGCTAACCAACTAACATGCCATTTTCAATGCATAACCGTCCGACTAAACATGCATTGACTTAAAATGTTCTCAGGTCATTTCAAGAGTACTCTTAAGCATGAATTAGCTCAATATGCATCAATTTAAAGAATGTTTGTCACTCAAGGGTTACTTTTAAACATGAATTAGCCAAATTAGCCTGCTTCGATTAGAGGTGCTCTTGGTTCATTCCAAACATTCATGTATTGCGGTTAAGGGGGTAAACATGCTGATTTCATCATTCGAATGTTGTTTCTAAAGCTATTTCACAAGTATAATTCAACTAAATAGACAAGCATTGATTCGAGGTGTTCATTCACGGTTTCGAAGTTACATTTTAAGCCTAATTAAGCCATTTAAGCATAATGCGATTCTAGGCAATCGTTTATCACGTCGGAGTTACTATTTGAATCTAATTAAGCCATTTAAACATATTGCGATTCGAGGCAACTGTTTGTCATGTCGAAGTTACTATTTGAATCTAATTAAGCCCTTTAAACGTATTGTGATTCAAGGCAATCGTTTATCACGTCGAGGTTACTGTTTAAGGCAAATCTTCAGGCATGTATTAACTGAATTCACTTGAATCGAGTCTAAACATTTATAACTCATTTCGAACTAAACTTTCAGGCATGTATTAACTGAATTCACTTGAATCGAATCTAAAGATGCATAACTCATTTCGAACTATGTTTTCAGGCATGAACTAACTAAACTAACATGTATCGATTCAAGCCACTTTCGAGTATTAATCAACTAAACTAGCATTTAATGATTCAAAGTCATTTTCAGGCATAAACTAACTAAACTTAACATGCATCGCAACTTAAAGCTTAAAACGATTTCGAAGCTCCTAATACTTAGAAGGCGAGAAACACCCACCTGAACTCCAGCTAATGAGCTGACCTAAGGTTCGGTTTGGATGCATGCCACTCGGTCTTTCTGCTATTGTTGTTCCGTTCTGCCTCTTCCCTCGCTCAATCGTAGTCTCTGGCTATCTAGATCAGGACAGACTACTCGATGGTGGTCGTGGTGGTGGTCACGGTGGTTAGGGCTCGACTCAAGATGCTTCCTCTCCCTTCCTCCCTGCTCGCCGGTAACGAACGGCTGTCGTTGTCCTCCCTTCTGGCTCGCCTTCGCCGGCGTCTCATAGCCGTGACTGCCGTCGTCGCGACCCCTCTCCCTCCTTTCGTCCCTCGGTCTCTCAATCTCTCTTTGCAGTTTCTCTGTCCCCCGCCCGCTCTCTCTCTGTTTGGGCCGAGATCGGAGTGGTGAAGGGCTTTGGGGTTGCCGTCACAGCCCGTCGGCGTCGCCTCCGGCCGCCACTCCCCTCCTTTGCCTCTCTCTTTCTCTCTCTTGTACCGGGGTCATGGGGTTAGACTGAGGCCCCCCCTGTCGCGATGCTGTCAAAAAGAAAGGGGCTTCGGCCCCTTATTTGCTCTTTTTTTTGTGTTGGTTGTTTTGGTTAATAACTCAATCAACTAAAATCGCTAGTCCAATCTCGAACCTCTTGTTCTAAATTCAAATCGACAACATAGCCCTTCATCGATTATTCGCCCCCCAATACGTCAAGGCTTGATTTATTAAACTTCAAAACTAATTCTAAGGTGAACAACCCAATTTTATTCGGGTTCCTAATCGATTTGGTACTTGTTAATAATCTTCATCAACGCTTACTAAAAATCATTGGAAATCTTTAAAACTAAAAATAATAATATTAATAGAGATGAAAACATTCTTTTTAATAAAATTATCATTCACATAAGGACATCGATAATAATTTTAACTCATATATAGTTACTAAAATACGTTTTTATAACGTAAAAAGCAAGACAGTCAGGTTAACTTAAATAAAGAAGGTGGGTCTTACACTCTTCCCCCCTTAAAAGAATTTCGTCCTCGAAATTCTAAACCTAAGTTCGGTCATTCCTAGAATGTACGCACACAACTATGATCTACGCGGTAAGTTTCCAAAAGGTCTCATTTTACAGGCACTGCTTCTTTTAAATCGAAAGAAAATGACTTATGGTATCCAGTCTCCTCCTCGCCAATCATCTTCAACCGTCTACTCACTTTATTTAGGCGCCGAGGGCAAATCGCATTGAAGAAGGGCAAATGAGTTAGCATGGAAACCATATTGAGTTTGTTTTTTAAAAAAATGAGCATAGGTTTTCGGTTATCTAGACTCAGTTCGCATGGCTAGCAACAATTCTATGCATATGCACTTATAAGTGGGCATCTAAAAGCATGACAATTGGGACAATGACATTTCAAGGTTATATACTGGTAGTCTCATTCTAAAACATGAATTCAATCACTTTTGGGATTGGGATGATTTTCATGGAGATTCCTACAACACATTGAGAATAATAAGAGTATCACATAGCAGCATATAGCATTACTCGAGTATAATAGCATCGCATAGCATCAACATTTCAGCATTCTCATGTCTACGAATCGGAAGTAACATGCAACCGGCTAATATCCATTTAGCAAGCAATTTTATAAAACGAAAGCATATGTGACCAGCATTTCTATGTTTCTACATCAATCACGAATAACTTTTATACATTTCATTCATGACAACTTAGACAGGGCATGCTAAAGCTGTATGAAGGGGTTAACTTAATCAGGTTTGTTCTAGAACATGAAGATATTAAGTCAATCTAAGGTTAAAACATTTACTAGAAGGTTACCATGTCACACTAAGATAGCATAGATACTAATTGCTCCATATTAGCAATAAAAGAACTTAAAGTAGCATTCGAATTCACATTGACATCACGTAGAGTTTACATCTGAGCACTGGAAATCCAGAATCATGATCAACATGAACTAATAATCATGTCGACAAGAACAACTTGGAGATGGAAATGCTGAGGCAAGAATGTAAGTCGATGATTTCGATGGTGGGGAGTCTTTCCCTAGGGTTCTTACTTGGGGCTGATCGTCTCTGAAGTCATAGATTCATACAAATGAATGGTTATACTCCTAGATGAGTCCTGGGTCTATGGCTTATGGGCCTACATGCTTCCACTGTGCTACTATGATCAAACATACAAAGGCAAGAATGTGTGAATGCAGGTTTCTAAGGTCGTTTCATCATACTTCAATATGTGTGTATGCAGTTATCCAGCTATTATGTAGAATCATAGAATTTATGGAATGCAAGCAACAAGTCAGAGGTTATGTCATGTCATAAATTACCAAACTTAGATAATCCGAATAATCAAGTCACATACCAATCCAACTCAAGTCAAGCTCAATCACTGGCATACAAAATCGAAGCATTTCAAAACTGAGTTACTTAACCAGGGGGTTTTCATTTCATAGCAAGGCAATAGAGACATCACTTGGCATCATAAGAAATCCTTAAGACATGCAAATGCATGGGGTCATCACATCGAAAGAACACCTAGAATTGTACATACGCGTATAATCCCCCTTTGCAACTTATGGTCAATGGCTTGCCCTAAACACCGTCCAATTTAGGAAGGATTGGTGTCCAGCTATTAGGATTGTTTGAGTATGGTTGACATTACTAGTCTTATCGGCATGCGTTGAGATCTTATGAGGTACACCCATCCCACAGGTGATCATAGGAGTCTCACTATAAGTCGCTTACCTTAGTAGGGATCATTTACTATGTACAATTCCAAAGTCTTCCAGGTTCTTCCTCCCTTTCGCTTTCTAGGTGTATTAGGGTTCGTTCAAGCCAAAACATTGTTACCCCATTCACGAATAACAATCCGTATAATAGAAGGCAAGTAATGCACAATTTAGGCAACAATGGCAAGAAAGGAGAACAGTAGGTATTTTTACATAATGTTTAACGAAATCCTACCACTAGCATTTAGTTTTTCAAGCATGCATGCGAAAATATCTCCTAATTTCACTCAGGCAATTCAAAATTCCCAACAGCAAGGTACCATTTAGCAGGATTATCAGTCATAGCAATTAATTTCCCATCATTCTTTTCCTAGCCCATTACAAAGGATTTCTATCGTCGTACATATCTTAGCACATACACATTTACAAGCAACATTTGACAGACATAAGGGCGTGTATTTGTGAATCTAAACTCCCTTATCATCACTAACGGAAAGCTAATCTTTCGGTGTAAGATAAACTTAACTCGACAGTCAAAACGGCATTAACGTCTCAAAATCTGGAGTTTCAAAGGATGAATAATAGCTTATCTATTTCGAATCTCTTTGTTTTTAATAAAAGGATGGTTAAATGCTTCTAGCTCTCTCTCTCTCTACCAACCTTCGAGTATGTCTGCTCACTATATTATGAGGCCCCAAGAGCAAATCGTACTTCAGGGGCAAAGACAATCGCTTGAGTCTAAATCAACGTGCTTTAACTATCAATTATCTTATCAAAGCGCACGAAGAAAACATTTACTATTTGAACCGTCACTCAGCTCACACAATACACGTGAAGTGGACTCCTATTTCATTCGATCGGCTTAATGGATCGCATAAAAGTCAATTAATGAAGTCAATTAGCACAATAGGAACATATTGTATCAATGAGCACACACAACTTCACCTCGAGGTAGGGAGCTATTTGACTCCTATACTAACACCAAACTCACCACTTTCACTAAATCGACCTACTCGAGCCTCACACAAGTCGCAAATGGCCATACTATAAGGCACATTTGCACACAAAGCTGGCATACGTCACATAACCACGAAGTGTTCCTAGGCGAATATATAAAATGCAAGACTCAAGTCGTGGCATATAGTTGCAGGACCTTTGCTCTGATACCATCAATTGTCACAACCCCAGCCCCTGGAGCCGGAAGCGTTGCATTTTCTTAACTTTCTATTTAAATTTCTGGGGCGAAACGGACAGAGTTTCCCCTAAAAACCGACTGTTTCTTGGCTAAAAGCTTTACAACAAACCCCTGTAAATCAACGGAAGCGTAAAATATTTAAAAGAAGCTCAACGGCTACACGTCAAAGTTCATAACTCAAGAAGCCACTCGCTCGGAGTACACTAAACAGAATAGTTCATTAATAAAGAAGAAATGAAGGATACAACTCAACGGTCCACATAACTGGAGCATTGGGGTTTACATCCCAAAACATAACTAACTTTGATCAAAAAGACATCTAACTAATTAGATGGTTGGCTCGTACGGTCATACAGAGTGACCTTCATACCATATGCATTATATCAACTAGAATAATTGTTTACAAACGTTTACAAACTAAGAATACTTTACATGACTTCATTAAAGACGTAAGTAGGCACGCATGAGACCTTGCAAGCGAGAATAGACTCCATCTTGACATAGCTCACTCAACTTCTTCCTATCACAAAGAAAACCTAGGGGGTAAAGGGAAAGAGTAGTGGGATGAGCAACTACACACTTAGTGAGTGTCCGCCGACCCCCGTTAAGGCCAAAATCGTTGCAGGCAATAATATCTTTAATAGTCACATATCATGTATTCATACTTTACTATCATATTAGGCATTCACAAAGTTCTTATGGAAATATTACTAACCATAAACTTTACTTTAAGCACTCAAACACATTTCTAGGTCTCTAAATGACCAAACTTCTTTACTAACAGGCAGTCAAACACGTAAGCAAGCAACGAGGCTAAGCACAGAGACTTTCTTTTTCATAAACATAACTTCTTAGCACTCTATTCGAACTATGCATAACACCTTATTCACATAATGTGCACATAAGGTTATCTCTTTTCATGATCATACTTTTCTTGGCATTTCATTCATATGATATGCATAAGACACACACATTTCAAGTCTCAATCAAATCTCATTCATAGAGTATGCATGAAATATGCTCAAAAGGCTTTCTTTTCATATTCGTATCTTACTTAGCATCTCAGTCATGAGTTATACTTAGAACATGCACATGTCATACACAGGAAACTTTCTTTCTTTTTGCTGAAAACACTTCATTTAGCCTCTTGAGGCTCATAAAAACTCTTCTCTTAGCCTCTTGAGGCTCGTATTCTTTAAAAGAATCTCTTTCATCTTAGTCTCATAATAACCCTTGAAAACTTTCTTTCTGAAATACTTAAAAAGGGCAAAATGCCAATTGCCTTTCTTACTTATTAGGAAATTACTCTGAGCATAAGATCATCATAATGTGCGGATTAGGTGAGATCTATTCTTGACCCCTAGTGAGACTATCGCTCATGCTAAGCTCTTACTCCCGGAATGGCAACTAACTTTCGGACCTCAACCCTCGTCAGGGTCTCTAGGGCTTTCCACTACTGGGATACTCCCTAGGCTAGGGATTCCCCCGTTCAAGCAGGTTCACCCCCATCTATTGTCCCTATGCACAATATCTTAGCCAATTTAAAGCGTATGGCCATAACGGCTAATAAGCTTGCTGCCTCTCACAGCGAAATCATTTATCATGCAACTCACCCTTTGTAAAACTCTTTAGGAATTCCCCTGTTCAAGCGAGTTCGCTCCCAAAACTGTATTCATTTAGTTAAAATAGGCCATCACGCACTAATAATTATGGCTACTATCAATTCAAAACATGAAATCCTTCTTTGAAAAACTCACCCTTATACACATAATGTAACTTGAGGACATAGAAGGGAAGGAGGTCCACATGTATCACATTCAAGCCCTTCATAATCAATTCAGCACAATGAGCCACACACGGCCTTGAAATCCGCACGATTGTGGTTAATTCACAACCCAGGCTCCCCCCTTACAAGCACCGTACCACAAAGAACCTCGAACCACTCATAGTTCTACCTCAAACCATCCAACTACCATCTCGGTTTTTAATTTGATAATCATAATATATTATCATAAAGATCTTATGAAATAGCTATGTATAACTTACTGCGCAAGCAGCAATCATCCAACAGCTCGTTACCGCATACATAAGCATAAATGTATATGTATATATTGCATTAACTTGAAATAAGAACTTAACGAACTGAAATAACTCACAACACATGAAACTTAGCCTACATTCATAACTTGTGAATAGAAGGTAAGTTTACCAAGTTCATGTCATTTCAACGCGTAGCTAATCAACTAACATGCCATTTTCAAAGCATAATCGTCCGACTAAACATACATTGGCTTAAAATGTTCTCAGGTTGTTTCAAGAGTAATCTTAAGCATGAATTAGCTCAATATGCGTCAATTTAAAGAATGTTTGTCACCCAAGGGTTACTTTTAAACATGAACTAACCAAATTAGCTTGCTTCGATCTTAGGTGCTCTTGGTTCGTTCCAAACATTCATGCATTGCGGTTAAGGGGATAAACATGCTCATTTCGTCATTCGAATGCTGTTTCTAAAGCTATTTCACAAGTATAATTCAACTAAATAGACAACCATTGATTCGAGGCGTTCATTCATCGTTTCAAAGTTGCATTTAAGCCTAATTAAGCCATTTAAGTATAATGCGATTCTAGGCAATCGTTTATCATGTCGGAGTTACTATTTGAATCTAATTAAGCCATTTAAACGTATTGTGATTCAAGGCAACCGCTTGTCACATCGAAGTTACTATTTCAATCTAATTAAGCCCTTTAAATGTATTGTGATTCAAGGCAATTGTTTATCACGTCGAAGTTACTATTTAAGGCAAATCTTCAGGCATGTATTAACTGAATTCACTTGAATCGAGTCTAGACATGCATAACTCGTTTCGAACTAAACTTTCAGGCATGTATTAACTGAATTCACTTGAATCGAATCTAAACATGCATAACTCATTTCGAACTATGTTTTCAGGCGTGAACTAACTAAATTAACATGTATCGATTCAAGCCACTTTCGGGTATTAATCAACTAAAGTAGCATTTAACGATTCAAAGTCATTTTCAGGCATAAACTAACTAAACCTAACATGCATCACAACTTAAAGTTTAAAACGATTTCAAAACTGCTAATACTTAGGAGTTGAGAAACACCCACCTGAACCCAGCTAGTGAGCTAACCCAGGGTTCGGTTTGGATGCATGCCACTCAGTCTTCCTGCTATTGCTGCTCCGTTCCGCCTCTTCCCTCACTCGATCCTAGTCTCTGGCTATCTAGATCAGGACAGACCACTCAGTGGTGGTTGTGGTGGTGGTCACGGTGGTTAAGGCTCAACTCAAGATGCTTCCTCTCCCTTCCTCTCTACTCGTCGGCAATGAACGGCTGACGTTGTCCTCCCTTCTGGCTCGCCTTCGCCGGCGTCTCATAGTCGTGACTGCCGTGGTCACGGCCACTCTCCCTCCTCTCGTCCCTCGGTCTCTCGACCTCTCTTTGCGGTTTCTCTATCCCCCGCTCGCTCTGTCTCTGTTTGGGCCGAGATCGGGGTGGTAAAGGGCTTTGGGGTTGCCACCGCAGCCCGTCGGCGTCGCCTCCGGCCGCCACTCCCCTCCTTCGCCTCTCTCTTTCTCTCTCTTGTGCCGGAGTCATGGGGCTGGACTGAGGCCCCCTCCGTCGCGATGTCGTCAAAGAGAAAGGGGCTTCGTCCCCTTATTGGCTCTTTTTTTTTTTGTGTTGGTTCTTTTTTGTTAATAACTCAATCAACTAAAATCGCTAGTCCAGTCTCGAACATCTTGTTCTAAACTCAAATCGATAACATGACCCTTCATCGATTTGTCCCCAAACACGTCAAGGTTCGATTTATTAAACCTCGAAAGTAATTCTAAGGTGAACAACCCAATCATATTCGGGTTCCTAATCGATTTAGTACTCGTTAATAATCTTCACTAACGCTTACTAAAAATCATCGAAAATCTTTAAAACTAAAAATAATAATATTAGTGGTGATGAAAACATTCCTTTTAATAAAATTATCATTCACATAAGCACAACGATAATAATTTTAACTCATATATAGTTACTAAAATACGTTTTTATAACGTAAAAAGTAAGACAGTCAGGTTAACTTAAACAAAGAAGGCGGGTTCTACACTCTTGCCCCCTTAAAAGAATTTCGTTCTCGAAATTCTAAACCTAAGTTCGATCATTCCTAGAATGTACGCACACAACTATGATCTATGTGGTAGGTTTCCAAAAGGTTTCATTTTGCAGACACTACTTCTTTTAAATCGAAAGAAAATGGCTTATGGTATCTAGTCTCCTCCTCGCCAATCCTCTTCAAGCGTCTACTCACTCTATTTAGGCGCCGAGGGCAAATCGCATTGAAGAGAGGCAAATGAGTTGGCATGGAAACCATATTGAGTTTGTTTTAAAAAAAATTGAGCATAGGTTTTCGATTATCTAGACTCACTTCGCAGGCTAGCAACAATTCTATGCATATGCACTTATAAGTGGGCATCTAAAGGCATGACAATCGGGACGCTAACATCTCAAGGTTATATACTAGTAGTCTCATTCTAAAACATGAATTCAGTCACTTTTGGGATCACGATGAATATCATGGAGATTCCTACAACACATTGAGAATAATTAGAGCATCACACAGTAGCACATAGCATTACTCGAGCATAATCGCATATGCATCAGTGTTTCAGCATTCTCAGGTCTACGAATTGGAAGTAACAAGCAACGGGCTAATATACATTTAGCAAGCAATTTTATAAAATGAAAGCATATGTGACCAGCATTTCTATGTTTTTACATCAATCACGAATAACTTTTAAACATTTCATTCATGGCAACTTAGATAGGGCATACTAAAGCTGTATGAAGGGGTTAACTTAATCAGGTTTGTTCTAAAACATGGAGATATTAAGTCAATCTAAGGTTAAATCATTTACTAGAAGGTTACCATGTCACACTAAGATAGTAAAGATACTAATTGCGCCATATTGGCAATAAAAGAACTTGAAGTAGTATTCGAATTCACATTGACATCACGTAGGGTTTACATCAGAGCATTGGAAATCCGGAATCAGGATCAATATGAACTAACATAATCATGTCAATAAGAACAACTTGGAGAAGGAAATACTGAGGCAGGAATGTAAGTCAATGATTTCGATGATGAGGAGTCTTTCTATAGGGTTCTTACTTGGGGTTGATTGTCTCTGAAGTCATAGATTCATACAAATGAATAGTTATGCTCCTAGATGAGTGCTGGGTCTATGGCTTATGGGCTTACATGCTTTCGTTGTGCTACTCTGATCAAACATACAAAGGCCAGAATGTGTGAATGCAGGTTTCTAAGGTCGTTTCATCATGCTTCAATATGTGTGTATGCGGTTATTCAGCTATTACGTGGAATCATAGAATTCATGGAATGCAAGCAACAAGTCAGAGGTTATGCCATGTCATGAATTACCAAACTTAGATAATCCGAATAATCAAGTCACATACCAATTCAACTCAAGTTAAGCTTATTCACTAGCATACAAAATCGAAGCATTTCAAAACTGAGTTACTTAACCAGACGGTTTTCATTTCATAGCAAGGTAATAGAGACATCACACAGCATCACTTAGCGCCACAGGAAATCCTGAAGACATGCAAACTCATGTGGTCGTCACATAGAAAGAACACCTAGAATTGTACATACGCGTATAATCCCCCTTTGTAACCTGTGGTCAATAGCTTGCCCTAAACACCGTCCAATTTAGGAAGGATTAGTATCTAGCTGCTAGGGTTGTTTGAGTATGGTTGACATTACTAGTCTTATAGGTACACGTTGAGGTCTTATAAGGTACACCCATCCCACAAGTGATCATAGGAGTCTCACTATAGGTCGCTTACCTTAGTAGGGATCATTTACTATGTACAATTCCAAAGTCTGCTAGGTTCTTCCTCCCTTTCGCTGTCTAGGTGTATTAAGGTTCGTTCGAGCCAAAACATCATCACCCCATTCATGAATAAAAATCCGTGTAATGGAATGCAAGTAATGCACGGTTTAGGCAACAATGGCAAGAAAGAGCAACAATAGGTATTCTTACACAATGTTTAATAAAATCCTACCACTAGCATTTAGTTTTTCAAGCATGCATGCGAAAATATCTCCTAATTTCACTCAGGCAATTCAAAATTCACAATAGCAAGGTATCATTTAGTAGGATTATCAATCATAGCAACTAATTTCCCATCATTCCTTTCCCAGCCTATTACGAAGGACTTCTATCATCGTACACATCTTAGCACATATACATTTATGAGCAACATTTGACACATATAAGGGCGCGTATTTGTGAATCTAAACTTCTTTATCATCACTAACAGAAAGTTAACCCTTCGATGTAAGATAAGCTTGGCTCAACAGTCAAAACGGCATTAACGTCTCAAAATCTGGAGTTTCAAAGGATGAAAGATAGCTTATCTGTTTCAAATCTCTTTGTTTTGAATAAAAGGATGGTTAACTGCTTCTAGCTCTCTCTCTACCAACCTTCGAGTGCGTCTGCTCACTCCATTACGGAGCCTGAGGAGCAAATCATATTTCAAGGGCAAAGACGAGCTTAGGAACAGATTTTCAATCGCTCGAGTCTAAATCAACGTGCTTCAACTATCGATTGTCTTATCAAAGCGCATGAAGAAAACATTTACTATTTGAACAGTCTCTTAGCTCACATAATACACATGAATTGGACTCCTATTTTATTCGATCGGCTTAACCGGATCGCATAAAAGTCAATCAATGAAGTCAATTAGCACATTAGGAACATATTGTAGCAATGAGCACAGACAACTTCACCTCAAGGTGGGGAGCTATTTGACTCCGATACTAACGCCCAACTCACCATTTTCACGAAATTGAATTATTCGAGTCCCACATAAGTCGCAAATGGCCATACTATAAGGCACACTTGCACACAAAGCTGGCATATGTTACATAACCACGTAGTGTTCCTAGGTGAATATATGAAATGCAAGACTCAGGTCGCGGCCTATGGTCGTAGGACCTTTGCTCTAATACTATCAATTGTCACACCCCCAGCCCCTGGAGCGGGGAGCATTACATTTTCTTAACTTTCTATTTAAATTCCTGGGGCGAAACAAGCAGAGTTTCTCCTAAAAACTGACCGTTTTCAAGTTAAAAGCCTTACAACAAACCCCTGCAAATCAACGGAAGCGTAAAACATTTAAAGAAGTTCAACTGCTACACGTCGGAGTTCATAACTCAACGAGCCAGTCACTCAGAGTACACTAAACAGAATAGTTCATTAATAAAGAAGAAATAGAGGATACGACTCAACGGTTCACACAACCAGAACATTGGGGTTTATATCCCAAAACATAACTAACTTTGACTAAAAAGACGTCTAACTAATTAGATGGTTGGCTCGTACGGCCATACAGAGCGACCTTCATACCATATGCATTACATGAACTAGAATAATTGTTTACAAACATTTACAAACTAAGAATACTTTACATAACTTCATTAAAGATGTAAGTAGGCACGTATGAGACCTTACAAGTTAGAATAGACTCCATCTCGACATTGCTCACTCAACTTCTTCTTGTCACAAAGAAAACCTGGGGGAAAAGGGGGAAAGAGTAGTGGGATGAGCAACCACACGCTCAGTGAATATCCCCCGACCCTCTTAGACCAAAATCGTTACAGGCAATAATATCTTTAATAGTCACATATCACGTATTCATACTTTACTATCACATTGGGCATTCATAAAGTTCCTACGGAAATATCACTAATCATAAACTTCACCTTAGGCACTCAAAGACATTTCTAGGTCTCTAAATGACCAAACTTCTTTACTAACAGGCAGTCAAACACTTAAGTAAGCAACGAGGCTAAGCACAGAGACTTTCTTTTTCATAAACATAACTTTTTAGCACTCAATTCGAACTATGCATAACACCTTATTCATATGATGTGCACATAAGGTTATCTCTTTTCATGATCATACTTTTCTTGGCATTTCATTCATATGATATGCATAAGACACACACATTTCAAGTCTCAATCAAATCTCATTCATAGAGTATGCATGAAATATGCTCATAAGGCTTTCTTTTCATATTCGTATCTTACTTAGCATCTCATTCATGAGTTATACTTAGAACATGCACATGTCATACACAGAAAGCTTTCTTTCTTTTTACTGAAAACACTTCATTTAGCCTCTTGAGGCTCATAAAGACTCTTCTCTTAGCCTCTTGAGGCTCATATTCTTTTAAAAGAATCTCTTTCATCTTAGTCTCATAATGACCCTTAAAAACTTTCTTTCTGAAATACTTAAAAAGGCGAAACGCCGACTGCTTTTCTTACTTATTAGGAAATTACTCTGGGCATAAGATCATCATAAAGTGCTGATTGGGAGAGATCTACACTCAATCCCAGTGAGATTAACTCACACTAAGCTCTTACTCTCGGGATGGCAACTAACTTTTGGACCTTAACCCTCGTCAGGGTCTCTAGGGATTACTCCCTAGGCTAGGGATTCCCCCATTCAAGCAGGTTCGCTCCCATCTATTGTCCTTAAGCACTTATCTTAGCCATTTAAACTGGTCATAACGACTAATAAGTTTGCTGCCTCTCACAGCGAAATCATTTATCATGCAACTCACACCTTTGTAAAACTCTTTAGGATTCCCCCGTTCAAGCAGGTTCACTCCCAAAATTGTATTCATTTAGTTAAAATATGCCATCATGCACTAATATTTATGGCTACTATTATTTCAAAACATGAAATTCTTCTTTGAAAATCTCACCCTTATGCACATAATGTAACTTGAGGACATGGAAGGGAAGGGGGTCCACATATATCACATTCAAGCACTTCATAATCAATTCAGCACAATGAGCCACACATGGCCTCACAATCCACACGATTGGGGTTAATTCACAACCCAGGCTCCCTCCTTACAAGCACCGTACCACAAAGAACCTCGAACCACTCATAGTTCTACCTCAAACCATCCAACTACCATCTCGGTTTTCAATTCGATAATCATAATATATTATCATAAAGGTCTTATGAAATAGCTACGTATAACTTACCGAGCGAGCAGCAACCATCCAACAGCTCATTACCGCATACAAAAGCATAAATATATATGTATATATTGCATTAACTTGAAATAAGAACTTAACGAACTGAAATAACTCACAACACATGAAACTTAGCCTACATTCATAACTTGCGAATAGAAGGTAAGTATATTAAGTTCATGTCATTTCACCACATAGCTAACCAACTAACATGCCATTTTCAAAGCATAACCGTTCGACTAAACGTGCATTGGCTTAAAATGTTTTCAGGTCGTTTCAAGAGTACTCCTAAGCATGAATTAGCTCAATATGCATCAATTTAAAGAACGCTTCTCACTCAAGGGTTACTTTTAAACATGAACTAATCAAATTAGCCTGCTTCGATCTTAGGTGCTCTTGGTTCGTTTCAAACATTCATGTATTGTAGTTAAGGGGGTAAACATGCTCATTTCGTCATTCGAATGTTGTTTCTAAAGCTACTTCACAAGTATAATTCAACTAAATGGACAAGCGTCCATTCGAGGCATTCATTCATGGTTTCGAAGTTACATTTTAAGCCTAATTAAGCCATTTAAGCATAATATGATTCTAGGCAATCGTTTATCACGTAGAAATTACTATTTGAATCTAATTAAGCCATTTAAACGTATTGTGATTCAAGGCAACCGTTTGCCACGTCGAAGTTACTATTTGAATCTAATTAAGCCCTTTAAACGTATTGTGATTCAAGGCAGTCGTTTATCACATCAAAGTTACTATTTAAGGCAAATCTTCAGGCATGTATTAACTACATTCACTTGAATCGAGTCTAAACATGCATAACTCGTTTCAAACTAAACTTTCAGGCATGTATTAACTGAATTCAGTTGAATCGAATCTAAAGATGCATAACTCATTTCGAACTATGTTTCCAGGCATGAACTAACTAAACTAACATGTATAGATTCAAGCCACTTTCGAGTATTAATCAACTAAACTAGCATTTAATGATTCAAAGTCATTTTCAGGCATAAACTAACTAAACTTAACATGCATCGTAACTTAAAGCTTAAAACGATTTCAAAACTACTAATACTTAGGAGGCGAGAAACACCCACCTGAACTCTAGCTAATGAGCCGACCTAGGGTTCGGTTTGGATGCATGCCACTCGGTCTTCCTATTATTGCTGCTTCGTTCTGCCTCTTCCCTCGCTCGATCCTAGTCTCTAGCTATCTAGATCAGGACAGACCACTCGATGGTGGTCGTGGTGGTGGTCACGGTGGTTAGGGCTCGACTCAAGATGCTTCCTCTCCCTTCCTCCCTGCTTGCCGGCAACGAACGGCTGCTGTTGTCCTCCCTTCTGGTTCGCCTTCGTCGGTGTCTCACAGCCGTGACTACCGTGGTCGCGGCCCCTCTCCCTCCTCTAGTCCCTCGGTCTCCCGATCTCTCTTTGCGGTTTCTCTATCCCCCGCTCGCTCTCTCTCTGTTTGGGCCGAGATCGGGGTGGTGAAGGGCTTTGGGGTTGCCGCCGTGGGTCGTCGGCGTCGCCTCCAGCCGCCACTCCCCTCCTCCGCCTCTCTCTTTCTCTCTCTTATGCCGTGGCCGTGGGGCTGGATTGAGGCCCCCCTTGTCGCGATGCTGTCAAAGAGAAAGGGGCTTCAGCCCCTTATTTGCTCCTTTTTTTTTGGTTGGCTCTTTTGGTTAATAACTCAATCAACTAAAATTGCTAGTCCAATCTTGAACATCTTGTTCCAAACTCAAATCGATAACATGACCCTTCATCGACTATTCGTCCCCAAATATGTCAAGGTTCGATTTGTTAAACCTCGAAACTAATTCTACGGTGAACTACTCAATCGTATTTGGGTTCCTAATCGATTTGGTACTCGTTAATAATCCTTATTAACGCTTACTAAAAATCATCGAAAATATTTAAAACTGAAAATAATAATATTAATAGCGATGAAAACGTTCTTTTTAATGACATTATCGTTCACATAAGCACATTGATAATAATTTTAACTCATATATAGTTAACTAAACGCGTTTTTATAACGTAAAAAGCAAGACAATCAGGTTAGCTTAAACAAAGAAGGCGGGTCTTACAATATATATATACATATATCTGTGTGTGTGGGGGGGGCGCGTGTGTGTGTTTTTGTGCGTGTACATATATATTTATATATATATATATACAAATATATATATATATATATATCGTATATATATATTATATATATATATATATATAATATATATATATGCATATATGCATACATGTATATATACACACCATATGTATAAACACAGACATACATATATGTGTACATAGTACATATACATAATATATATATATATATATAGTATATATATATATTATATATAATATATATACATATACATATACATATATACATATATATTATATATATATATGCATATATATAGGTATATAAACTTGCATACATATATATTGTAATGCATGTATATATATATATTATTATATATATATATATATTATATATAGATATAATATACTATATATATATATTATATTATATATATACTATATATATATATATATATATATATATATATGATATATATATATATATATACATATATATATAGATATGATAGTAGTATACTACATATATACATGTGTGTGTGTGTATATATATATAGATATATATATATATATATATATATATATATATATGTCTCTGTGTGTGTGTGTGTGTCTATACAACAACAACAACACCACTTCCCGATGTGGATCCCGCTTTCGCGGGCTCTGAGGAGATCAAAATATAGGCAACCTTACCTCTACTGATATTCCTGCCCGCAGGGAGGCTGATTCCAAGAGACTCACAAAAAATAAGATTTTGTGAAAATATTTTATAGAAGAATGATTTTGTGAAAACATTTAATGGAAAAAAATAAGCGCACATAGCAAGGAATGACAAAGATATATTAACAAATTAGATTGCCGTATCTATGTAACATAAGAATAATATATCAGGGGACGGTAATATACCTTAATAACCAGAGGTAAGTAAATGATGTCTCTTCCCAGATGAAAGCACTATCCGCATACAAACACGAACATATGAAAAAAACCACTGCCAGAACTATGCTACTGCTTCTGAAATATATGTGTGTGTGTGAGTGTGTGTGTGTGTGCGTGTGTATATATGTATATGTATATATATCTATGTATATAAATATATAGATATATATATACAAATATATATATATATATAAATATATATATGTATATATACATATATATATATATATGCATATATATAT
>JAKOGI010004239.1:0-30666 GCA_029747015.1 Carnegiea gigantea
TTTTCTCTCTGGGCCAGCCCAGCAGCAACCCCCTTTCGTTTATTTGGCATGCCCTTGTCACGCGAGCAGCATCCATCTCCCCCTCAACCCTTCCTTCATCTTCTTCCTCCCTGGCGCTACTCAGAACCTGAAAAATAGGGCCTTTCATATTCTTCCATCATGATAACCGCAGCTGGTGCATCGCTCTCTCCTCCATCATTCATCCCATTAATTCTACCTGCCATTACACACCTTTCCCATCATCACCAGCATAAATCCATCAATTACGAGGTGTGAATGAAGGGAATTATTTGGGGCAACGAACAGTTTCTTCAGGTGGCTTCAAATGGGGGTCGAATTACAGAGCAAAAGGGAGGAGTACAGAGTAGTCTTAGGGTTTTTGTTCTTGATTTTCTACTTCTGGTTTAATTTTAAATTCAGCCAATCAAACTCTTAAGTTTGTAATTTTTTCTAATTTTTGGTTCAATTTAAGAGATATATTTGGGATTTAGAGTCAAATTTGCTCGATTTTGATATGAATGTCATGCTTTGAGTTCGCTCCTCTGCTCTAACTCATGGAAGATTGGATCTGAATTTTGTCTTTTGTACTTTTAATAAGTCTCTATTTGGTACTCAATTTAGACAATGTGAAGGTTCTGCATTATTGAGTTCAATTGGGTTTGTGCTGATTTGGATTCTGATTGTGCGTTTCGCTATATTTTTCTTGTCCTCATTCCGATCCGTTGACCCGGTTTCCGTCTCCCCTGTTTTGCTTTGTTTCTGATTTAGATTCTACGAAATAGTCATGCTATGAATTTTTCTTATTTTCTTTTCTATTTGAGGTGTTAAAAATATTCAAAACTTCAAGTTTTATGCTACAGGTTGCGGGAGCTGCTTCATTGTAGTAATTTTGGTTGATTAATTAGTGGAAAGCTTCACACCTTATGGTTTTACGAAAGTCATAATAAGTGTTGAGAAAAAGTCTTGAATTCTAGTAACCTAATTTTATAATCCATCCCTAAGGACGACATAGGTAAATGCTACGACGATAAATTGTACGCTTGCAGAAATCACAATGGTATTTCTTCTTCACTAAGCTCAAAATAATCTAAACTACTCAAAGTTTCAATAAGCTTATTATTCTTCGTATTTTTGCATTAGTTTACATAATGCCCCACTTCTCAACATGCCCAGCACTTACAGTTATTTTTTCCCTACATTACCACAGGTAGCTTTTCTGAAAAAGCCTTCACTCTTTGGGGTATGGCTAGTTATGGTACTCTCTCTCGTATTTTTTCCCCTCTTTTCTTGTTAAAACTCCTTTCTTATAAATTTTTCTTTTTCTTCCATTCTTAGGTCTATTTCCCCATTGATGAGGAGCATCCCACTAGGTTAAAATTGTTTTCTTCATTTTCTTTTTTTTGGGAGATGAAGACATTGATAATTAATCCATTCCCTTAAATAAGATATTCTTGTACCAAGGGTGTTAATGATATCTGCTTTTTTAAGCCATGTAATGCATTTTTTCATTAGTTATGGAGTTTATTAGATAAGGTAATTTGACATAAATCATAATAAGAATGGTTTCATTATGCTCGATTTCGTAGTAATATTGACTAAGTTCGACAATTTAATTTTCTACATACGCCATCTCCCAGAGCTCTATGTTATTATTATTTCTTTGTCACTCTATTTTTTTCATCAAAATCTAGTTTAACTTTGATAAATTTAGTTTTGATTTCCTTACCTATTTTTTTTGAGCATTGTGACTGGTGTTTCCAGATCTTAATACATTTTTGCCTTTCTAACAAAATGAATCGTAAAAATTAGCTATTGTGTAAGAAAAAAAATGTCCAATGAAGTTTAGGAAATTTTCAACATTCCATGTGGCATTCAAGATCAGAATACTACTCACACCTGTCTTCCAATGTTCAAATATTTCTTTCTCGTACAAGCTCCATCTATGTTTAGGACGTAACCCATTTTGGTAAATTAGGGTGAGGTTAATTTCTTCAAATGATGGGGTTTTCTTTGGGATGAAGCCAATGGAAAAGTTGATTGTTGTCCTAGTCGAATGTATTTAGGTCTCCTAAAATGGGTATTTTTTACAAAAGATTCAGCAATTCCTTCAGGTTTTGAAATTATGTTGTTAACTAAATTGGATTCAAATTCATTGATGTTGAGTCTTTTGCCAATTCATTGATTTCACTTTCAGCCACCAAGTTCTCATATTTTTATCCGATCTTTTCCTAATTTCTTCTAATAAAATAGCACTAGATTCTATAGTTTAATTAGGTTCATTTGTTGATGTATTTCTTCTTCTATTTGTGCATTATTTGTCTTTTCATTATCATCAGATACTACTTTTTCTGGTTTACTATTGCATTCATGATCTTTTCTAATGGATTTTGCTCTTTAGCAAACATATTTTGTAACTTCTCAAGAGTATACTACTCATATTCCATCATGTTATTCTTTCTCTTCCTTTTCTGATTTTTTTCTATTATTTTTTGATTTTTTTTTCTTGCAAAGAAATGATTTTTTTAGATTATGAAAGGGATACTTATGTTGACAGACGACACTAATACTTAGATCATATTTTCCACTGTGTCTATGTTCATTGATTTGGATTACAGATAGTTGTTTCTTTAACTCCTTAACTTCAATCTTAATTTTTCCTAATTCTATTTTTGCTTGTAAAAGCATATCAGTGATATAGTTTAATTTGTGGTGCAAATAAATAAGATCCCTTTGGGAAGTGCATAATATGTGAATATTTTTTAGCATGGTATGTAGATGATGATTCAAGCATTAAACATAATTAATTAGCTTAAATAACTATGACTTAATTATCTTATGTTTGCTCATGACTTTGATACCAATTAAAAGAGGATGTCGAGTAGCACTTTTTACGAAATTCATATCACATGCACAAAATTAAAATTTTTGAAAATAAGTTATTTATGGATTGGGGCAAAGCATGCAAATATGAAAAATTATTGGCATTTTAAGCAACTAAAATTGTGGAATTAGACCTGTAAAATAATGACATAAACTTTAAAGGTCCTTTCTACTAGTTACTTGATAAGTCAAAGTACGTTATAGTTATTTTTAAAAGCTTAGGGTCTTGAAATAGTTTACACACAGCTTAAGGTATCTTTGCATAGTTTTTTGGATTTTGTTGTGTTGAGTTCGATATAATCATACATATAAATCTTGTTTCGCAACCCTTACTTAGGTGACACATGCTATAGGTCCTCATATATTATGGAGTTTGACTAGGGTGTTGTGTCTATATGTAAAGACATATGATACTTGTTTAATAACATGTAATTTGTAAGAGACTGTTAATAGCTCAGGTTTAAAAACTAGTTATAAGATAAGATTTTTATAGGTTGATGAGAATAACTTCTTGAAGGAGAATTTTTCAATAGAGCATTTGCGGCCTTTTTGGTAATATATCAATCTCACAACCCATGTATAGTAAATCTTTTTTTTTTGGGTCATAGTTGGCTTGCTCTGAGACTAACCAATCACTTCTGTATATCTGGGGGGCTGAAACAAAGAGAGCACTACATAATCATACAATTTGATTGCATGCCAATATGTTCTTGCAAAAATTGAAATAAGGAAACTTCAATAGAATTGCTATTCATGTTTTTTTCCAATTGTACAAGCTTTAAGGCTCTTCCTAGCAGTTTCGTGTATAGGAATAATATTTGCTAATCAAGTTTGATTAATAAAAACCCTACTAATTAGCCAATAGAGGTTTTTTTTTTTTTTAAGGGGGAGTATAGGTAACAAACAATAGGGCATGGCTTAGCGTTCCACCTATTCTACTTCACCCATGCCCTATTTCTTTTCCTCATTTGAGCAAGCAACAACTACACACACACCCCCAAAAAAATGATGAAGATGGGATGAGGGTGGTCGGCTAGTGTAAGGCAAAAGTCGGGTAGGAGTTTTTTTTTTTTTTTTTTTGGGTTACTCTTATCCTCCTTTTCCCACCTTTTTCTCATTTTACTACTTTATCAAATAAAGAGCTAGAGAGAGAAAGAGGAGAGTATTAGAATGAGAATTTTACCCAAGGTATGGTTAATCAAACTTGCTTTGGATTTTTCATAAGGATCAAGGGGATAAAAGGAGATTAAGAAGCTGTTTTAAAGTGTGTGTTCTCTTAATCCCCTATATAAAAATTAGTTTTAAAGTTAAATGTTTTAGTATGATGTATGATTATGTTATTGATTTACAAGAGTTAGAGTGTTTCTTTATTTGATTAGTTTATTTTAAGAGTGACATTTTAAGTTATGCATGTCATGTCTTACTAAGAAATATGTCATGATTGTTGAGATATATTCTTTAGAGTTGCTTTCCTAAGTTATCTTGTATAAATGATGTTACTAGTAAATATTTGATTTCATGGTTGTGAAAAGTAGACTGGGCATGATGTTATGGTTGATGAATTAGAATGATAAAATTACTTGCTTACGTTACTATACATGTAGATTATGATTTTGCAACGTTGAAAAATACATTAAGTGCTGTTGAGTTATATGTTATCATATAACTTTTGTAATTGATTCTTGGGTGGGTTGTGATATTAAGAGATGTCTTAGAAGTTGATTGAGTTAGTATGATTTGGCATGGTTTTTTTGGATGAGTTAACTAGTTAAAGTATACTCTTGAAAATTAGTTAAATATGTGTAAAGAAAATGATAGTTTAGCATTGTGATAAAATTATTTATGTACTCGTGACATGGTAGTGGTATAATATTATGCTTGAAAAAATTGAGAATAGAACTCCCAAGATTGTTAAAGGAAAAAAAAGGTGAGAAATTATTAGTAATTAAATAATGAGTTGTTACTTGATTGTGTGGGGAAGAAAAATATATATAGTAGAGGCATAACAATAACAATATCCATACACCAAAAAAAAAAAAAAAAAGAGGCTATAAAGCCAAGTTAGAACACTTGAGCAAGTAGTATTTTATATAATATTTTGTATGAACATATATGGGGTTATTTAGCACGTGTCGTTCATAAAAAATGAGTTTTAATTGAAAGAGTATTTTTCATGAGCTCCCAAATATCCTTTTAATTGAGTTGAGAAAATTGGTGAATGAAATTATTAAGATTTGCACATGGCATCATATGAAATGGTCTTAGTTTGATACCAAAGATCATATGTACATTTAGCTTATAAAGCCACTGAGTTTGATTTTTGGTGTCGGACTTAAGTAAACTAGTATATAAAGGGATGAGCAGTTATGTGCGGCCAAATTAGGAATATGTCGGTAGATTCCGACTAATGTCTAATTTTCCATGTAGCAGATGATTCTACCATGATAGATTCCACAGAGTGGCAGCTTTCCACTCCGAAACGTGGCAATGTTTTACCCTGATGAGGGTATAAGTCCCCCACCCCTTTGACGTTAATCTTCCCATGTAGGCAGTCTTTTAGTCAGAGTCATTTCCTATTTTGCTTTCACTTGCGCAAGAATCGACTTTGGTGAATAGTGTACTTAGCGAATCTCTAGTCTGAAAGGCATTTGGATTGTGAGAAAAAGTCTATTCATGTGAGAAATGTGCACATTTCCTTTCTTTCTAACTCCTCAAGCCTAATTTTGTTGTTCATCAGGATTTTAATAGTGCATTATTTGTGCTCAGGAAAGAAAGGTTCGCGATGATTTGAAAGATTTATTTGTTTGTAATAATATTGCTATTAATACTACTATTGATACGATGACTTGTTGTGTGTAAAACTATTTTGGTTTTGGGAGACGAGAACTCCCACTGAGCTATGGTTGCTCACCCTCTTCAAAAATTTTCTCTTTCAGATTATCAACAAGATTAAGGTATGTGGCATGACGTGTCTTTTGGAGGCCGATGCGTGGATTTGAAGATATACCTTTTGTAACTTGTATGCATTGCCTTTGTGTGATTAGAATGTAATGTGACATTAGTAAGTTGTAACATTTTGGTGCATATCATAGATGCTCTGAATCGGCCTCGGTGGCCTCCCCCCAAGACTCATATATTCTGTTATGTTGCTTGTGATAAGGGTCATGAGGACCCTATTGTAATATAAGGCCATGAGGGCCTAAAGTCTAGTTCTTTTGAACTTCATAGATGGAGCATGAAGCTCTTTGTTTTTTTTAAAAAAAAAAAATCAGAATTGTCTTGTATTAAGCCTTAAGAGTCATTTCAAAAGATTTTGACGATGTAATGCTCTTACCATGGGGCAGGGGCGTTACATTTGGATATCTAGATGAAACCTAGCCTCAAAGTTAATATATAGTAGAGTTAATATGAGGAGAAATTTTAAGGAATGGAGGGAAAGAATTCTAGTTTTCCTTATTATTTTGGATGTGTATAAAGATTTTCATCTCTATAACCTTTCTTATTTCTACTCCAAACCTTACAATTTCTTAATATAATTAACTTGAGGTTCAGTTTCATTTAAATATTCAAATTGTTAGTGAATCAGGACTTACCTTGATGCGACATTGGAATCTGTTGCTCGGGAATTGCCCATGAATATGGTTGAACCAGGTAAACGGTGGCTACTAGAGTCACCGTATAACATCACACCCCAGACCCAATCCCTAGTGATGATAGGATTAACGTAAAAGAGAGTAGAGAGAGGTAGAGAGAGAATGATGTTTTTCACCAGCTCGTTAAACGCATAACCAGCTCTTTTTAAATCATTCCCAAGATTTGTAACTGATTTGTACTTATTACAAACGATTAATACATAATTAATTGCGCATTTAATATGGGCATTAATGTGACCATTACACTCGGTCAACAGGTCCCCTTCGATCACATAAGCCATAAATCTCATATCTTTCTAAACTAATCTCCTCATGTTTCATACTAGGAATAGAGTGTGCGACCAAAAATAAACCAGTAGTGTTATATCAAGTCACCATCTCACTAACATAACACTTTTACAAAATACGATACCTCAAATCATCCTCAGCATCACCAGTGGCATACATAATCCCTTTACGCCATATGATATATCCTATGATTATATACTCAATATAATCGCCCGAGCTGACATGGTGATGATGGATAGATTTTTCCTTAAACACTCATGAAATTCCATCTCAGCTTAACTACTTTCCTAGCATGTTCTCGCTAAATCGTGTACATCATGACCCTTAAGAAATACATTAAGGTAGCATCATCAAACTTCGATTTCATATCATTGCTTTGAGTTAAAGGGTCATCGTCTATAAGGTTACACAGTGACAAGAGATAGGAAAGTCAATTGTCACTCCATGTAGGGTCGTCTTATAAGTACACACAGTATCAAATATGTGTCATGGCATAACTCCCACTCAACTGGGTACGTCATTCTTTATACCATGCGAATCGTCAGCCTAGATTTTCACCCAAAAAATCTAACCTGAGCCACTAGATCAATATACTGAATGTTAATCTTGACACTCAAGATTCGAATTTTGAGGCTTCAATATGAAATCTTATTTCATACTCTACTCCCTCGGGTCTCATTTTAGACTCACTAAGGCGACTACTTCAGTTTACTCATACACTTCTAGTGTAAGTAATCAATATTGCACACCTAGTGCCAATATGATTCAATCTCGTCCTACCCGCTACTCAAGTGTCACAGCGATCGCCTGTGTGACTAGGCCAATCAGAAGTCTGTGATATTTCAATATGCCTATCATGCAACAATTAATCAAGAGCATTTTGCTCATTCACAAAGAAAGCATGTCCATCACAAGGCACATCTAAGCACTAAACCTTATGAATTCCTAGACTCAATAAATGAGCTTTGAATGTATCACTACGGAAAGGTTTAGTTAAGGGAACATAATCACCTTGTTAGTCTATATATACCTCATGGCAATGCTTTTTGTCTCTATGGTAACAAGACACACAATCTGCCTCTATAGCTGACATTATTATGCAGTTTTGCTTCTTACTGCACTATGACATGACTCTTCTGCCAAAAGTGAAGGCATGTCCTGAGGTTGACCTAGACTCATTCGGGTCACCACCCCAGTCGACGTTTAAGTATCCTCTCGACTTAAGGTCTCCCATTGATAGCATAAAACTAAGTCAGCAGTACCATGAAGGTAACGCTTGACTCTCTTGATGGCTTGCCACTTAGCAAAACCCGGGTTACTTTGATATTGATGTACCAAATCAATTACAAAGCAAATGTCAGGCCAAGTATATAACATGGCTTACATTAAGCTTCCTACAACATTCGCATAGTTTATTGTCTCTATTTCATCATCTGTTTTAGGCCATTGATCAAGAGTTAAGACTAGACCTATCTCAACTGGAGTGTCTAGGGATTCGGAATTATAAATCTAAAATTGTTCCAATACATCCTTCATCTCGAAGACATAGGAAAGCCACTTTTAAGTAGCTCCGATCAACTCTAAGTTATTCCTAGCCAATAGTATGTCATTAACGTACATGGTAAGAAATATAATCCCCATGTTGAGCTTTTGACATACACATGATGGTCTTCTGAACCCGTAGATAAGCCAAACTAAGTTATTACTCCATGGAATCTAAAGTACCAAAATCTGGAAGACTGCTTAAGACTATACATAGACCTTTTTTGGGACAAGATACCTTGTTCTCTTGTCCCTTTGATACAAAACCAATGAGTTAGTTCATATAAATCTTTTCCTCAAGATTACCATTAAGGAAAGCAGTCTTTACGTCCATTTTAAAAAATTCAAAATTCAAATGGACAACTAAGGCTAAGAGTAGCAGGATCTGAACTTATTAATCAAACCATCTGCTTAACGTTTTATCTTGAAAACTCATTTGTTTTCAATAGATTTGCGTCGGGATGAAGGATTAACAGGTTCTTAAACTTTTTTCTTGCCATTAAGGCCATCTTATCCTTATGGCACCCATCCAATCTTTATGATTTGGTGATTCAATCACCTTTTGAAAAGAGGTAAGTTCCTCAGCTTCCAAGAAAGTACATAGGAATACATCCTCTTCAACTTAGAAACATCATCGAGGAATTCTTTCATGCCCACTCCTTTGGATCCTGGGACATTCATTATTTATTTGCCTAGGTAGGAAATCTCTTCCCCTTTCTCTAAGAGGTATAAGACTATGAATCCCTCCCCCTTTCTCTAAGAGGTAGGCGCCCTAAGCATGAGGAGAATTACTCCCACTATCCATTGGATGTGTAAGATCCTAAATGTGTAGACTAACCGCATGTTCAGGATCAGGAGATTGAGGACAAACCTCCTTCTCAAGTTGACTCTCCTGAATATTTTGGAGATTGAGGGCGAATCTCATTCTCCTTAATAGACAAACCTTGACCATTCCTATCAAATAAGGGAGGCAAACCATCCTCGGTGACTTAGTGAGAATTCAAATCCTCCCCCTCACCAAGAGATGGTTGAAGGTCTTGTTGTGACTCATACAAATTGAGGTCCTTGTTAAATTTCATACTAAAAGTTTGAAAACTTATCCTTAAGAAAATCGACACTACGGGAACTCATTCTACAAAGAAGATTTTTATGACCTCGACTGGTTCGAAAAGTCCTAATATTTTGTTCCAATTGAGTCCTACTATCATTGTAAAGTGCATGAACACATCAAGTACCTAATAGCGATGAGACAATAGGTACACATACCTACATCATGAATATATCGCTCCATGATGTGCTTTCACATTCACGGGCCCGCAGATGTCTGGAGTGAATAAACACTAAGAGATTCCATGGGCTCGAAGCCTTACTAAAAGACTTCATAGTTGCTTTGCTAGTTAAACTTGACTCACACATGGGTGCCTTAACCCTAATGAGTTGGCCTTAAAAGACTATATTTAGCTAGTTTGATAACCATATCTTGACCCTCATGGTCAAGTCGAGCATGCCCAAAATAGAATTGAAAATGAGGCAAAGATGAAAGATGTCTTGTTTCGTCCAAAACATTGAAAACACCTTTCAATGTGACATGGCCAAACAAATTGCCATTATATATGATATTTAAGATGTCTAGATGAAAACTAAAGAGAAAACTAATCTCATAAACAAAGGACACAAGGAAACATAACACCCTAGGTGCATAGAGAGCATTGTGAAGAAGCAACGCGTTCTCTTTACCAAGATATGCACCCTCTTCACAATCGTACAGAAAACGAAAATTTGAGAATTCACCAGATAGCGATAAAAGTTCACAAAATGAACTTGATCCTGAATTATGTGCTTGGTTGCTCCCGTATCTACAATCCCCTAAGGATCATAGTTTGCAACTAATGTTATGGAGGACACATATTATTCAGGAGCAATAGTGAAAGAAGATACCCTAATCGGCTTGGGACAACCCCGGGATTAGGGTATCTCTTTCATATTTATAGCACTTCACACGTGTTGTATGCGTCTCTTTATTTCCTTTAGCCCTTTTCTCTTTTGCAATACCAACATTCGGTCCAGAACTTTAAGAGGAAGTGAATCTGGATGAACCTGATGCTAAGCTAATCCCACTGGACTTAACAGTGGGATAACTTTCAATTCACTCACTAGATTGTCATTGATGCGATATAACAAAGTACAGTATGTTGATCGATCCATTCTCGAACCATTTTGGTATGCGTTTAAGTTTTCTTGGTACTGCTCACTAGCAGTACCATCTTTGCCATTATAGGAGACCTAGAACCTAACGAATGTCACTTTACACTTATTCAGAAGAAACTGAATCCTTTAACACTTGGTGTCATAGTCGGCGCTATCAAGCTATTCATTGGTAAACAAATTACCAACCATATTTTAATTGCCATATCTAGAAGTATATTTTTAAAAGATGGAGATTAGACATATTTTCAAATAATTAAATTATCAAAAACTCTATCATTCATGTCGCATGATCGAAAATTTTGCTAAACTCATAATCATCACATACAAACACGAACTAGAAGTTTCTATAATTTAAGTATCACATTATTCCATAAAACAAAATTTATGGAGAGCATTATGGTTAAACTAATTAACACTTTTGAAATATGACAAAGATATTTGGTCAAATTATGTAAAACAAATTTACATTAAATTATATCATTATATAAAAGGAATTTATGTAACTACGAATATGTCATTTAAAACTCTATCAATGACATATCAACCATAAAATTCAGATTATTACATAAAATGTATTTAAATAATAAAATGAATCTTTTATTGTGAAACATATTCGAATAACTACATGTTACAAAAAAAAAAAGTTCAATAAAGCTCAAGAACATTATATAAAACACATTTATATAATTATTGATAACATGAGACTTGTTCTAATGTCACTCGCGAATTATAAAACACATTCATAAATCACAAATTTAATTTACGAAACGAATCCATGAAATGCTGCTAAATAACATGATTAGCAGAAAACATGAAACGAATTCATATTCATTAATTTGGGCAAGGGGAAGTGCCAAAACAATTAGCAAATTTACTACAACTCATGTAGTTCGTATATATATAAAACACATTTATACAACGCTACTAATTCGTGATTGACATGAAACAAATTCATATGATCGAATAAACCGTATTTATTCAACATAATTTGTAATATGAATAATATTGAAAATTTAATTGCAAGGGATTATATAGAACACATCCATATAATGCTACAAATTAAAATAAAATGAAACAAATTCAAGTAAAAATTCTCAAAATGGCAACAAGAAATCTTTATATTATAAATAGCAAAATCATTTTGGCTAAAATGCTTTCCCTCCCCCATTCCTGTATTGTGGTGTAATCCCGGTAAAAGAGATAATATATTAAATTTTAAATTTGTATCCATGAGATACAGGGAGGGAAACAACTGCCAACATCCCTCTATCATACCAAATTCACAATAACTGATTCCCTTATCTCCTCCTTAACCGCCATTCATCTGATATCAATTATCAAAGCTTCCCTCTCTCTCTCTCTCGCAGTCCCCATAGATACTGCCTCACAATTACTGCCTCATGTGAATCTCTCTCTCTCTCTCTCTCTCTCTCTCTCTCTCTCTCTCTCTCTCACATCACAAGTCTCCCAGTCCCCTCATGTCAGTTACTTCCCCTTCCCCCTCTTACATAGTGTCCTGGTTTTAGTAAATTAACTTCTCACCTCGTCCTCCAACCAAGCCATCCTTTTCCTCTAAAATCATAAAATTCCATGAAGTTCTTTCTGTGCAATCCTTTGTTTTTTTCCATGAAACTACAAATCTATCTTTCTTTTTTAGGTAATTAACACATACTTACATTATTGTGTGCTAGGAAAATATATGGATTGTATTCTCCGTTATTTTTTTCCTTTTGGTATTTTGCAGAAATTCAATTCAAGCTACACTAATGCTTCATCTAAATCGATTGATGAAAACCACACTGCATAGCTCTATTTCCATATTGTTCCCTTTTTTTTGGGATAAGTTTAATTGCTCTGCATTTGTTTCTTTTATTTTTATTTAGTGGTTTACTTAATCTCAATTTTATGGATTCCATTGCCTACTCAGGATTCAATGGCCATCACCCCTGTAGGTGATCAGGTGAATCGGAGGATAACATTGTGAATTACTGAGGAGGACTCAGAAATTGTCTTTATTTATGGTAGTACTATCATTATTTCTATCCTTCCCTTGATTTTTTAATTCTATTTTTAAGTTGTTTTGTTTGGTAACATATTGATTTTTTTTTTGTTGGAAGCCATGGGAGACATATGAAGTGCTCATATGTAGATTGATCTTTTGGAGTATCATGGGATATAATGTTTCAACTGCTTTAATTTCAGGTATGTTGAAGCACCTTTCTTTCTTTATTATTTTTTTTCTATATCCCCTAAAAATTGCTCTTTCCCTACCCTATCAAATTTTGTTTTAATTGATGTGACTTTTTTTTTTATAGATGTTTGAGACTGCTTTAATTTCATGCCATTTAAAATTACTTTTAGAAAGATAAAATCATAAATTTTGCATATAACGCTCTAGAGAGTCTATTCTCTTTTGTATGAAGAGTACAAACATTTATACCGTCAATGATAGAGTTAAATGGTAATATACTTTTTTTTTCTACTCATCCTCTTTTCTTATTTTTATTTATTTTTATTTACTTTTTTTTGGAGGAGAATAATATTTTCCTAATCCTTAATACTTAATATATAATCATTATGGACTATCTAATTGAAAGACTCTCTCTTTACTATTGTTTGCAATATGATCTCCTTATAACTAATACAGTACTGAAAGTAGAAAAATATGCAATTTTCCTTCAACATTATTAAGGAGGGAAAAAAAGTTAACTTTAAGATTTCATGATATGTTAAGTTTTATTTAAATTTGAGATTTTCATGAGATTCATATTAGAAGATAGTTAATCAAATTTCTAACCACAACTAACTTTTTTTTGGGTAACCACAATTCTTCGAATTGATCAATAAGAAAAAAGATCGTGAAAAAAAAAAAATTATTTAAAGAAGAGTATCCTATGCTAGCACTTCATAGCATATATATTTTTACTAATCTTATCTCTAATTGGAGGCAATTACGTTAGTTATAAGAATCATTATAAATAAGGTAGACACATATAAAATCTTATCCAATTGTAAAAATAGAAATCTGGGGGGGTAGAGTTCCATAGCATCCTTCTTTTCGCCCCTTTTTTAAGGATTAGCGGGAAAAAATCAAATGGTAGTATACTGTTAGTTTACTACTATATTTTTTAATTCTAAAAATTATTTGCGAATGTATATTATTTGTTTACTATATTTTCCTCTCTCAGAAAAAGTTATAAAACTTTGAGCTAATTCATATTTAAAAAATTAGAGTTAGTCAATGTTGTTGATTTGTTTGTATATATATTGTAGTGTTAATTATATGTATTTAATTCTATGCTACTTCTATTAATTAATTATGTATGTGATAATTTTTTCTTGCATATATCATATAGAATAAAATATATTTCATAGAACATTTTATTTTTTCATACTTTTGACCCATTATTTAGATTGAGTACTCTTTTTGTGCGCTATATTTTTTATATTAATGCATGTTTATATCAATTTTATGCTATTTAGACACTCCGTGCAAACGCACGGGCACAAACTAGTGAATTCAAATAGTAATTACATATCAAACACATTAAGTAATGTGAAACAATTCAAATAGTATTATATAATGCGCATTCGCCTAGGGTTATCAAACGAATTCATATCAACAATTGAAACATATCTATAACTTATAAGCATAACTTATTAAACTTATTCATATATCCGTAGCAAATAATTATATAAAACACATTTATATAATTATTATAGTTCTATGAAACAAATTCATAACATGTTATTCAATTAAATAATTAGTATAAAAACTCATTTATGCAGTATAACTTATTATATGAAATGTATTGAAATAATACTCACAAAATATTATGTAAGACGTAATCATATAATGCTGCCCAATTGAATTTTATGAAACAAATCCATAAATGTTTATCATATGCCCTATATATACCAATAGTGGCATGAAACATATTCTTAAACAGCCTTCTCAATTGTATAACAAAACTTTATAAAAAATTATAAGTTCACACTAAGTCATACTCAAAAAGAATAAATAATTGAGCTAGAAAATTTAACCAAAAAGAATACGGGAGAGGCTGGTCCAAAAATAAATGGGGCCTAATCTTCTGGCCCTGAACCCGTTCTTTTTTGAACCCCCACCCCATGTAGCCTCTCTAAACCCTTTCTTTCTTTCTAAGCTCTTCTGTGTCTTTTGCCTCTCTCTAGCCCCGAAATTGTAGCCCTGAGCTCATGGCTTTGCCCCAGCCATGGACGACCCCCTACCTCGTCCTACGCTGGGTAGCCACGAGCCCCATTCATGGTCTCTTTTGTTTCCCAGCTCGACGACCATAGCTTCTACTCTCGGTCACCGGCACCTCCGGCCGAGAACTACCCACAGGATGAGATCCGCCACCCGTCGCCACGAACTAAAGGCCCACTAGCCTCCGATACATGCTTCCTCGGCAAGATTCAAGACTACCATCATCTAGATCGGCCAAAGCCGAGTCTGGAGTTGTGACCTACGCCATCAACGCGCCACTAAGGCAGTGGCGGGTGGGCCTTGTGCGCTTCCTGGATGATGGATTTTGAAGTTTTCTCACCGGTGACGCGTAGATCGGTGGGTTGAGAGGCTGAGGAGGAAGAAGAAAGCCGAAAATGACCTTTGTTGGCGACGCGTGACATACACGCGCCACCCATCCGGCGTCTTTTTGATGGGTACTTGCTCTTCTGACCTCATTTTTATCCTTTTGTTTGGTTTAATAATTGCTGTGAGATGGGAAAAAAGGGAAGTTTTGTCTCGCGTAGGCCACGAAAGCCTAATTGAGACAAACCCCACCGTAGCCACGGAGGCGATGGTGGGTCTGTTTCTGTTGGTGTGGAATGAGGCAAGCCACAGTTTGTCCAAATTGGGTCAAGGTCTGGGGTCAGATGGTTAGTCAGATTACGAGGTTAGAGTTTTAGGTCATAAAGCATCATTCATGTTCACATACCTAAATATATTCACCATCTGAGTATGATGCATTTCGGTGAACAATCAAGGGTTTAGTGTTTAGTTATTAAAGAGGTCAGGTTCTAGGGAGCTGGCATTGTGCATAGCATATAATTGCACACAAGGACGGTCACACACAACAGCTTGCTTCGATGAGCATAATTTGATCGATTGAGACGAACACATCATCACACTGATACTTAGAACAATCGAGTTTGTGTAATTACAAAAATTAATTACATAGGCATATTGTTCGAGTCAATTAGGGCTGACAATGATACTTTAAGCATAATTCAAACATAAAACGAACTGATCACAATGGCTTTGATACCACTGTTAGTGAATAAGGACTTACCTTGATGCGGAAACGTTGGAATCTGCTGCTTGGAAATCGCCCACGAATATGGTTGAACCAGGTTGACGATGGCTACTAGAGTTACCGTATAACATCACATCCCAAACTCAATCTCTAGTGATGGTAGGATTAACGTGAAAGAGAGTAGAGAGAGGCAGAGAGAGAATAATGTTTTTTGCCAGCTTGTTAACGCATAACCAGCTTTTTTTAAACCATTACCAAAATTTGTAACTGATTTGTACTTATTACAAATGATTAATACATAATTAATCGTGCATTTAATGTGGACATCAATGTGACCATTACACAAACTACATGGAAGAGGCTTAAAGCTCCTATAATTAATAACAATATGAATAGCAATTCTACTAAAGGTTTCCTCGCTTTAATATTTGTAACAATTTATTAGCTTAAAATCAAATCACATGATTTTGTGATACTCTCATTGTTTGGGTCATTGGGATACTGCAAAATGTCACCTACATGTGATATTACCTTACAACTTTATTTTGAACTGTCAAAAATAAATATTCAATCACAACTAAGGGAATCGTATGTTAGATAAATATTTGTCCCGCAGCTTTTTTTCAAGCAAGGCAAGGAGGCATCAAATTAAATATGACGCTATCTCTCACGGCACCACACGTACGAACAATAATTAGTAAACAAATGCTTCGCTGCCCTCAATCTGTGGCTCATGATAAACTAAACAAATTCAATCGCTATGCCTACTTAATATAAGGGCTAGTAAAAATCTATCCGACTTGATTACTCAAATTTATCCGATCCGATCAAAACCAGATACGGTCACCAAATTTATGTCCGAATTTAAAATTCGGACAACCGGGAATATCCGAATTTAAATCCGGGTCGGGCTCGGGCTTGGACATTCGGGTTCGGGTTGTCCGGATTTCTGAACCATTTGGGGTTCGGACAAATTCGGACAATCGGACAACCGGGTTCGAATATTGGACAACTACGTTTATGTGTAATTTTAATCCAAAATCTTTAGAAAATTTTATAAAAACAAATTCGGACAACCGGGTTCGGACATTCAAAAATGGGGTTCGGGTTCGGTCGCACAAAATTTCGGTTGAAATGTCCTAAAATCATATCACAAATTCAGACAACCAGGTCCAGACATCGGACATTCGCGTCCGGGTCCGGATTTGGACAGAGTGTCAAATTTATAATCCGAACAGGATCCGAGTATGAAGTTTTTGTCCAAATGTCCGATTTGTCAGGACCCGATTCGACCCGGACCCGAATTTTTGCTAGCCAAACTTAATACTCATCATTTCCTGTAGTGTGGACAAAGTTTTTAGGATTAAGAAATCCAACTTAGATTTAACACTGAACTATAAACAGAAATTTTAACACCTTACCATGGCTTTATTCGTTGCATTTTCTTTAAACTTCAGGGTCTCAAATTTCTCAACAGGCAAAAATCCCAGAGGTTCTAAGTCTTTCTGACCACTTCAAATTCTAGGAATCTCAAAAAGATTGGAAAATTCCAAGACGGCATCATGGAAAAAGCCATTTCAGAGGTTCTAAACTCCCCTAGAAGCGGTCTGGAAAAACTGAGGGAAAGAAGTCACGTTCTTTTTTTTTTGGAGGGGGCCTACGAAGAGCACCAAACTGAGGTGGGCGGAGCTATCAAGATGCAAGGGGCGTCAATTGACACTCCAACTTTTTGAGAAAAAAATAAATGTAGGATGTTCTGGTGAAAAAAAAAAAAAAAATTGTATGTATATTAATTAGTTCCATAAGTTTCAAAAAACATGGCTAGCTACTAGAGTGGTTGGGGTGCCCATATCTGTGTTGCGAATTCAATTCTTGAAGCTGCGCTTTCCGTGTGGTTTTTTTTTAAAATTTTTGCCACTTCATTTTAAGCGTTTTACTT
Source organism: Carnegiea gigantea (assembly GCA_029747015.1). Lineage (NCBI taxonomy): Eukaryota > Viridiplantae > Streptophyta > Magnoliopsida > Caryophyllales > Cactaceae > Carnegiea > Carnegiea gigantea. The sequence goes on from JAKOGI010004239.1 coordinate 17,787, forward strand.
ACACTCTCGCTCACTACCCCTCTTTCTCTCTCTTGGTTCTGTTCTGCCCAGACTGACACATGTTGAAAGCACAACCAGCCGGAACACCTCTCTCCCTCTCTCCCTGCCCAATTTCCCTTATCCCTTGGCCCCTTGCTGCCTTCTGCAACCACTAGTGTCCCACAGGACGGTCGCCGCAGCCCGCTGCCTGCCTGTGTGCAGTGTGCTCGCCTCCAGCCTCTTTTACTGCCCCTCTTTCTCTCTTTCGGTTCTGCTCTACCCAGACCTGACACATTGCATGTAGAACCACCTGGAACACCTCTCTCTCTCTCTCTCTCTCTCTCTCTTTGTGCCCAGTTGCCCTCAGCCCTCAGCCCATCACCGCCTTCCGCCGCTACTAGTGGCCCACAGGACGGTCCCGCCTACATGCGTGCAGTCTATTCGCCTCCAGCCTCCCCTCTAGTCCCCTACTGCCAAATTTGAGGTAAATTTGAAAATCCCCAATTTTTGTATTCAATTTTGTTATTTTGTAAATAATTGTGTTTACTTTACTTATTTCAATTAGATGCATGTTAAATAATTGATTAACTTAGTGATTTACTCATGTTTCATAAATTGAAAAATGAGAATTTTTACCTTATTGTCTACTTCATTAAAACTTAAAGTTGGGCTAATTTGGTTTGTTATTGTTTTCATGTTTATGTTTAATTTACTAATTGTTATGTGTTGAACAAGTGGTTAATTTAAAGATTTACCCATCACTTAAGAAATTGGGGCTTTGCCAACTTGATTGAGTCTTGAAGAATTAGAATTGGGTAACTTTCTTTCAAAATATGAGATCTCGTCGAGAACAACTTTCTTGAACGTATTAGTTGTGCACTTCATTTTTAGAACTATTGAAGTTTGTGTTATGTGCATTATTAATCTCAGTAACCCTTATTTTGAATCTTGACTCCATCCTTGCAAGTTGGACGAGAAAAGCAAGCAAAAGTTAGGCAGAAGCCCATTTCTCCTAATGTGAATAAATGAAAGGAAAAAGCATATGGGTTAAAATTTCTGAAGGCTGATGACATGGCTTTGAGGCCCAAATTAGTATAAAATTTCTTATTCGTTTAATATTTTGCTCATTGGAACAGGCAAATATGTTTCTGAAGGGGTGACATCAAATTTGCCGCATCGTCTTGCCGACTATTATATATATATAATAGTGACTTGCAATTCTCTCTGGTGTAGAGATGCGCAGGATCACCAATCAAGCTTTATAAGTTTGCGTTTTGTGGGTTAGTCTCATCCCCCTCCCTCACCTGTACAAGATCCGTTGGGTTGTTCTGAAATAGGGGCCCAATGGATCGGTATGCTTACCTTTCATTAAAAAAAAAAAAATTATATATGTAATCGTAGAAACTCCTTTTTCCTCTTTAAAAGTGGAGACTAAAACTATCGGTCTGGGTAATTCACATAACCAAAAGCCAAGAATTTAAATTAATCTCAAGTTAACAATGTTAAGGGGAAAAAAATGAAGAATTGAAAATAAAAAATGAGAACGTAAGGTACAAGCTAGCCAAAGAAGACTCGACCAAATTGTAATAACGAAAAAGGTGTCCACGAAACAGAAGTATTCAAAGGAATATAGAATCCAAAAGTATCAAAAAATGAACTTTATTAATCATCAATGTGCTCTTCAGTAATATCATCATGACTCTCGAAGTCATGTGTGGTAGCAATACCAAACCAAATAAGATGAGTAGGGGTCCTGAGCTAAGCCTTGGCTAAACCTTAGAAAGATTAATGCCATAATGCCTTTCAAATCCTGCTAGTCATTATCCTACTGCAATAATTCTTACGTTGAAGAACTTGTGGCAATTCCACCGGCTCTTATCCCAATTTTGAAAAGTAGTTTACTAAGCGTAGCTCACTTATCATATCACGGGAAAAAGGCTTCTTCTTAGCCCGAACCGAATCCAGGTGAAGGCCCCTGAAACTAAATAGGGAAGGGCCGGAAAGTGAGTCCTTAATAGCTTGATATGCCATTACAACCCCTCACAAAAAGAAATAGAAAAAAAAATCAAATGAAACTCTAAGGTTAAAAAGCAACACATAAAATATGCGGGCTATTTGGCATGAATTTTTTTCCTTAATTTAAAGGAGGTTGATAGATGTTTTTGATGAAATTATAGGTTGTTTAATGCACTGTTTCTGTTACTAATTAACCTCTCTTTGAGATTTATGAATGATTAAAAGGGGGGGGGGGGGGGAGAGCAAGACATAAAACAGTATAGTGTTGCAGGAAAATATAGAAGTATAGCAAAGTTGTTATTCTTTTCTATTTCCTCTATTTTATTTCTTTTATTCCTTCCTGCAAGGTTGTTAGAGGGGCCCATCGAGTTAGTTATCCAGCTCATACTTCTTGGCACAGGTGCTATATAAAGCATGTGATGTAAAGGGAAAGGGCATGGAATTAATAACAAACTCCCGCTATTAATGCTCCATTTCTCTCTCCTCAAAGTCTCTTTTCTTCACTATCTACAGTTGAGCTACTGATCAGGAGCCTCGAGAGATTTTCTCCATTCAATCTCTCCTGTCTATTGCATCATATAGCTAGCTTACTAATCGCTGCAACACTTCAAAGAGATATAATGAAACAAGATAAAACACACTTCTTTAGAAACAAAATCCAAGGGACTCCAACATCAAATGGCCAAACTTCCCTTGAATTACCATAACTTGGATTGAAAAAAGTTTTTAAAAACTTTAAAATGGAAAAGAATTTTTTTTGGAAAAAAACAGTAATTTTAAGTCAATACTATGTGAGAACTGAGCAACTTAAAGTAAATGCGGAGTATACGTACCCTCTAGCATGTTCGCTAAAATGTAAGAAAATCATAGTCTTCCCCAAAAACAGAAAAAGAACGAGTAAGGGAAGCATGATAACAAATGTAAAACAAATTAATCTAAGCATTACGTTACCAGAGGGGAAAACAAACGAAAATGGTGGGTTCAGTTTGAACTGTTGAATTGGAGAGTGTGCCCTCTATCTTGATTATTACAATTTATTTTGAAAGCATGATATCAATTATTCTTATGATTTAACTATCGATGCTTATAACCATTGCCCTCAGGACAATGTTTAAGGGTTTAATAAATGCAATAACACTATATAAAAGTCTGAAAAAAAAATTAATACTAATATCATTAACAGTAACTACAGGCTTACTTGAAAAAAAAAGAAATACAAACTTTTTATTTCTTTATTTGTTTGAAAGGGTTTTTCATTTTAATTGTCATTCCATTTAAAGGTTTAATTTATAAGATTTTTTTAAAAAAAACTCTGTATATACAAGACACATTATTAACATTATCACCACTACCAGTCAGATTTGCCGCCGCAAGTACCATTGATTCATATAGACTACACTGACAACTCCAACTTTGGACACTCTTCCTCAATGAATATGTATATCTCCAACCACCTTTTGTCAATGAAGGTGGTGAGATTAAATGATGCCCTAGTTGCGGCTCCACTGGCAAAAATGGTGAACCCAAACCCAAAAAAAAAAGCATTTAAATTTAATTAAAAATCATATAACTAGGACCACTTTTTTGATATGGGCAGTGCTTCAACAACGAATCAAAATTTTCTACTTTTCTTCGATAGAGTTGGCAGCCTCCTCTGTTGATGACTCATGGGCATGCCGCACGCTATGGTGTGGTGCAGGTGATTTGATGGTAGGGACGACAATAATGGTGAAGCAATATAATGATAGATTGGTAGACAGCAAATGTTAAAGAAGGATGAAAGTTTGAGAGGTGCTGAATACTGAGGGAGTGACCTGGGGCTTGATGAGAGAGAAAATGTTAGGGGTGGGGATGGGGATTGAGAAAATTAGGAAGTGGAGGGGTCAATTCAGGAAAATTCAAATTGTGATCTATTAATCAAGAAAGGGTTTTTTAAGAAAAAACAAAAATTGTATTGTAAGACATTTATTTCTGCTCTCTCAATTAATGGTTCTACACTAGAAAGTGTATAATTACTATCATTAATGCTGCCTAAATATTGCCCTTAGGGCAGGATTTACCTTTTGTATTAAGGGCAATGGTTAAGGGTTTAATAAATGCAATAACACTACATTAAAATCTGGGAAAAAAAATTAATACTAATATCATTAACATTAACTACCGGCTTATTTGAAAAACAAGAAATACAAACTTTTTATTTCTTTATTTATTTGAAAGGGTTTTTCATTTTAATTGTCTTTCCATTTAAAGGTTTAATTTATAAGATTTTTTTTAAAAAAACTCTGTATATACAAGACACATTATTAACACTATCACCACTAACGATCAGGTTTGCCGCCGCAAGTACCATTGATTCATATAGACTACACCGACAACTGGAACTTTGGACACCCTTCCTCAATGAATATTTTTATCTCCAACCACCTTTCATCGATGAAGCTGGCGAGATTAAATGATGCCCTAGTCGGCGGCTCCGGTAGCAAAAATGGTGAAACCAAACCCAAAAAAAAAAGCATTTAAATTTAATTAAAAATCATATAACTAGGAACACTTTTTTGATATGGGCAGTGCTTCAACAACGAATCAAAGTTTTCTACTTGTCTTCGACATAGTTGGCCGCCTCCTCTGTTGGTGACTTATGGGCACGCCGCACGCTATGGTGTGGTGCAGGTGATTTGATGGTGGGCATGACAATAATGGTGAAGCAATGTGATGGTAGATTGGTAGGCAGCAAATGTTAAAGAAGGATAAAAGTTTGAGAGGTGTTGAGTACTGAGGGAGTGAACTGTGGCTTGATGAGAGAGAAAATGTCGGGGGCGGGGACGGGACTGAGAAAATTAGGAAGTGAAGGGGTCAATTCAGGAAAATTCAAATTATGGTTTATTAATCAAGAAAGGTTTTTTAAAGGAAAAACAGAAATTGTGTTATAATACATTTATTTCTACTCTCTCAATCAATGGTTGTACACAGGAAAGTGTATAATTACTATCATTAATGTTGCTTAATGTAACGCCCCCAAATTAAACATGTTTCACTACTTGTATTTTTCTTAATAAATCCCTGAATTATAATCTAGACAACCCAATGATAGGGGCATTACCGCCGTCCAAAAGGACAAGGCTTGAAACATGAGTGCTAGAAATAATATAGTTAAGCATAGCTTCAATCATACACATACACACCTGATCAATCCATATATAATCAACTGCTAACCAATATAAGGTTTTTACATTATAGTAGAAACAATTCACCATGTAATCTGCATCGCAATCCATTGAAGATTTCAATGTACAGCTCTAAAATATGCATACACTGTATCAATGTTGATCCAGCTAGATTCCCTTGCTCAACTTACTCTTCCGCTGGTTTACTAGCATGAAGACGATTCTCTGAGCATTTGCCCAAAACAAAACATGAAAAATATTTCGAATTGTGAGTCCAAGCTCAGTACATGCATTCCTGTATTGTTAAATGATCATTGAAACACTGGTTGGGCCCGCTTTGCAATTTATTTTAAGTTAAAATAGTGAATGAGATGAATGTAAAATTGCATTGTTAGTTATTATCTGATAGTGAACCCCTTGACACTGTTACGATCTATGGATAGGTGTACAACTGCCAAGCCAATCGGGGGACTTGGCCTGAAGCTGCGCAGGTAAATGAGGGGCTGACGTCCTATAGATGATAACTGATGGGGTCATAAGTTAAAGGGCAAATCACTGTATAAACTGATTCATTGATAAACTCATTAAAAGTTGTAACTTGATAAACATGATCTGCTTTCTGAAGATATAGACAATAGACGTACCTGAAGTCTTTAAAATGATATTTCACTTGATAATACGTATGCACAATGAAAAATGATAAACTAGGCCCTGATTCTATTAAAGAAATGTAATTATAGGTAAATGCAGTTAGTAAACAATACTTACTCTCGGAATTTGTAACTTTAATGGAAATTGATTCATTAAAAAGCTTCCACAATTCCAATAATTCAATATAAGATAAGTTACAACAAAATGATTTGAAAAAAATAAATCAATTAGGGTTATTGAACTTGAAATACAATAAACTGAAACAAAATAGACCACATTGGAATGATTAAACTGATAATGAAAAGATTTTAATTGAAAAAAATGAAATATGGGTTTTCTGATGTTTCTGAAATGGATAATGGAAAGTGTAATACTTTTGAAATGGATAATAGAAGGTTTAATGTCATGAAGGGTGTTGTGAGGTTCATAAAGACTCAAATAACCTCAGTTTGATCTGTTAAATACTGATTTCTTTCTTCATATAATAAGATTTGATGGTCTACATTAGAAAATCCATATATTTTACTTCCGACCTTCAATTGAGATATAAAACCCCAATATGAAAAGCTCATAATGTCCACTAAAACTTTCATTCTGGACACCAAGTATGATTCCCATAGTAAGGTCCCTAAAATTAATGTAGAACACAAACGTGCACAATTTCAGTCCAATCTGCGCAGCTGTAGTAAAACGACGATAACTTTTTCCACAGAACTCAGATTAAGGCGATTCAAAAGGCATTTAAAAGATAACTCGTGATCTATCTACACACCAAAAATCACAATTTGTCAATACCGCAATCAATACCAGTTTTTTCATAAAGTCTCCTATTCAAATATGCTCCTAGTTTTGATGCATTCTATGCAGTCTTCAGTAAATTGGTCATAACTTTGTCCACACAACTCGAAATTGAGTAATTCTAGAGCGTATTGAAAGCTAACTCATCAGGCTATCATACACCAAAAATCACAATTTTTCAATGTGTCAAACAGTACCAGTTAATTTCCAAAGTGTCCCCTATTTCAGGTCTGTTTCTCAAATCTAACTCATATATTTTCAATCTTTTCTTCACATAACCACCCACTAACATCACTCTTTAACTCATCTAAATCAACATAAACATCTTGATATTCATTACCAACATCAAAGATCACAAAATCTTATTTAAAACCATCAAAATCCATCATCACAGTGTAAACTTGCATGATCATGAACAACTTCAAATATTACTATCTTTCAAGCATTATCAATAACCAAAACATTAAAATAACACTTGATTAGATCAAGATAACATGATCTATAATCAATCCAACATAAAAATCCAAAATTAAACTTGATTAGACTAGAATTTACCTCACTTGAGCTTGAATACAAGAGGATGGAGGTGCTGTTTGATGTTTGTGAGAGTTGTGGGGATGGCTGCTGGTGGTTGGGGTTGTGGCTTACCAGTGGCTGGTGGCTGGGAGTGGCATCAGCAGGCCGGAACAGCAGCTGGGGGCTGGTGGTGGCTGCCATAGAGGTTGAGAGGAAGAGAGAGGTAAAGAGAGAGAAAGGAGAGCTTGAATACTTGGTTGCAAATTGATCTCAATCACTTGGCTGAAATTTTTAGGCCTGCAAAAATATCTTTTTCTAATTATAATTAGGTGCAAATGATAGTGATTAACTTAATTTAAATAAACTAAACTTTTTGAGTGAAAATTTGAGCCCAAAATAAATCAGGCCGCAAACCGGGCCTAAATAGATTGGGCCAAACTTAAACGAATTTGGGCCCAAGTTTTTGTACTGTTAAAACTTAAATTCTTTTTGTGACCTTATGAAAAATAATTTATTGCTTAATCATATTTATCGGGGCCTAGTGTCGATTCGTCCGAAATTCTTACGGTAAATGAAACTTGAATTGCAAAGTGGGGCCCGAAATAAATTTTCCTAACTGGGGCGATTAAATGAGATAAATAAATATGAAAAATTAATAACATGGCTTAATTAGATAAATAAACATGATTTAGGATCGGGCTCTTACAGCCTTCCCTCCTTAAAGAGTTTCATCCTCGAAACTTATGAACTTTGTCAAATATGCAAGGTTATTTCAAATAAGTATGGGTACTTGGCTTTCACTTGCTTCTCAGTTTGTCAAGTAGCTTCTGAGGCGGTATCATTTGCCCAAAGTAATCTGGTTAAGGATATCTGCTTAATGCTTAACTGCTTAATCCTGTGATATAACATCTAAACTGGGTGCTCTTGAAAACACAAGACCCCCAATGACTGCAATAGATTTGATTATGACAGCATAGTTAGGATCTAAAAGGTATCGGCTGAATTGCGAGGTAAGGAACACGTTGTGCATGTGTTTGAATTATATAGGCAGATCTGGTAGACAAATTATGGAATTTGACCTTTCAATGAACTGATATGGTGAAACTTTCTTACACCCTTAATTGGTGAAACTTTCTGAAAAACCTTGTTATATATATGAAAGTCCAGGAATCTCCTTCTTTTATTAACATAGCGTTTTTGTCGCTTTCAATAGGATATTTTTAAGAATCTTCTAACATGTGTCACCTTATTAAATGCTGGAGAAGATCTTCATGACCCATAAGATGATTTGTTGTCAATGTCTGCCATAATTTTATCCTGATATTTAATGAAGCATTCTCTGTTAGTACTATTACAACGTTGACTGCTGGAAGTTCCATACTTTCTTCAAATGCAAATGTTGGTTGCAGGTCGTGAAGCACTACAGGCTCCAACTTAGAAGAGTTGATCCATTGATATTTTTAGATGCTTGCCTATCTGTTTTAGGATGATAAGAACTGTAAAAGTTCAATCTAGTTCTAAAAGCTCTTTGAAGTGTTTGCCATAACAGGCTTGAAATCTCTGATCTCGGTCATACACTATATCTGCGGGAATCCCATCACAAAGTCCATTGAAATTGAATCCCTTTCTCAAGGTTTTGTTTTATTCTTTGGAGCTCAGGATCATCATCCCGATTCACTCTAATTTCTTCCATTAGGGAGGACTGTAAGGTAAGTGTCGGCATTTGAACATTCGTCTTCCTGTGTGACACTAATTGAATGTCCAAGTCCTTAAGTTCTCTCAAGCGATTCAGTTGAGTAGTTACTATAGTGTTCAAGGTATATTGTGCCTTCCTATTCAGGGCATCTGCCACAATATTTCTCTTTCTTGATTGACATTGGATCTGCCACAACTGATATTTCATGTAAACTGAGCTTCTTTTAAGAAAAGATGTACTTCAAGTTTTGATGATCAATATTGATTTTACATGGTACTCTATATAAGTAATGTCTTTAAATTTTCACTGTAAAAACTAGAGCTGCTAACTTCATGTCATGGGTAGATAATCCTTCTCATAAGGCTTGAATTGTTGGAAGGCATAAGCCACCAGTTTAACTTCTTGCTAACTTTATAGTTTTCTTCAACAAATTGGTCAGGGAGGATAATATTTCTCAAATCCTTCCTGAACTCGATAATTCCCTACTAAACTCAAACGGTTTCTAATCTCATTGTATTGGTGGGTCTTGAGCACTTGGTAACTGCTTTCACCTTTTGCAAATCAACCTTAATCTCTTCCTTTGAAACCATATGTTCCAAAAATATCATTGCTTCTAACAATACTCATGCTTCTTGTATTTGCTATATAATTGATATTCCTCCAAGCTCTATAACATTGTCCTCAAATGAACAATATGCACATCTTTATCCTCTGAGTATTTCAGGATATCTTTTATAAACACCATCACAACTTATCTAGATATGGTCTGAAACTCTATTTATAAGATTCATAAAGGCTGCGAGGCCATTGATTAGGCCAAAAGGCATCACAGTGAATTTATCATGACCCAAACATGGTCCGTAGTGTGGTTGGTAATGTCTTCAGGTATAATCCTAAGTTAATAGTACCCTGACCCCAAATCAATCTTAGATAAGACTCATGTTCCCTGCAGTTGATCACACAAGTCATCTACTAGGGGCGATGGGTATTTGTTTTTGATGGTGATCTTGTTTCGCTCCCTGAAATCAATACATAACCTCAAGGTTCCATTCTTTTTCTTTACAAATAGAACTGGGCATCCCATTGAGGAACATTTGGTTGGTTTGATAAATACTTTCTGTAATAGCTTATCTAACTGAATCTTCAATTTTCTAAGCTCTGATGGAGCTATACGATATGGGGCGTTGGAGATAGGTTGAGCATAAGGAATTAATTCAATCTCATAATTAATTTCTCTTTGCAGAGCGCTCCTGGTAATTCTTTAGGAAAACATCTATAAATTCGTAAGCTATCGGGATATCTTCTGCTTTTTCTTCCTTAGGCTGAATGTTAATAGCATAACACCAATACACAATATATTCTTGACATAAGAGCTCACTTGTTTCCATAATGGAATTTAAAGGACAAGGTTTTTCCTCTCTGTGGCCATGAAACATAGTTCTCTCTCTTGTTTATCTCCTGAAATAACCTTAGGGTCATCACAATCCATCTTGACCCCACAAGTATACAACCAGTTCATTTTTAGCATGATATCAACGTCTGACGAGTCAAATTGAATCAGAACTCTAAAGAATACTATCCCACCAATAGTAATTGAAACAAGTTTATGAGAGATAGAACACTCAACTCTAGAGTCATTGCATAACTTGAGTCCATAATTGGTTTATGCCTTCTTATTCTCAAGGTTTAGTTGTATGGCAGATTGAGTGGATATAAATAAATGACTGGCAACTGAATCAAATAATATACAAAATGGCTTTGAAATTAAAGGAGAGTTCCAGTAACTACCGTACTAGAGGTGGCAGCTTTCTTCTTGCTCAACACATAGGCCCTTCCTACAGCTGCGGGCCTTAAAGGTGAGAGTCCTTCTTACAGCCTTTAGTCTTTGGGAACAGGCAGTAATGAGGTACTCTGGGCTACCGCACCACATACACTCGTTAGTTCCCACTCGGCACTCAGGTGTATTGTGGTTAATTCTTCCACAAATCTGCTCCACGTGAAACCAAACTCTAAGAGCCTATTCTTAACAATGTTCCATCAAATATTGATTTCACTAGTTAGATAAAATGTTTAAATGTTCACCCTTTTATCTCTTGGAACCTTTATTACAGTGAAAACTTTCTCCACTCCTCGAATCCATTTTTAAGGTTCCACTGGGTCATACTTTCCACTCTAGAGTCCTTTAGTATGAATCAGCTGAAGATATTTTTCCCAGGGACAGTAACCCATGAAAATTTCTCACTGACGCAGTCCAAATGCATGACAAAGATTTTGATTATCCAACTTAAGCTTTATGAAAGTGATCTTCAATAAGAAACTGAGGTTGAAAAAGCCAAAAAGGGTAGACACATTGCATTTCCTTAGCAATGGATTCCACAAGTCAGACAACAATCAACTTTTATACAAAATGTAGTTAAGGTCTACCTTCTGTTCAGGCATGCTACAAAATTATCATCTATTGACATGGGTGCATCCCAATCATAAACCAGCTACTAGCAGCAATTGAGCTCTTAAAAATAAGAAAAGGTGACCAGAACTGATGAAGATGTAACATGAGAGTGAATGATAATGTAATCTGATGGGGAGATGCCATAAGACAAAAAGATGAAGCCCCTGGTCAAAGTGAGGAGTATCCAACAGTTGATAATCCAACAAGGATAATGGTAGATGGTATGTTACCAGAAGGTGCGGTGAAATATTTCCTAGAGTAATGTCTACTTCACAAATGGAGGTGGAGTCAATGGACTGTTTGGAAGAGTTTGGGCAATTTAAACAAGTTTTGAATTGCAATGGATTGAAGCAAAATGTCTCTCTAATGTGTCCTTGGTTTCTCTTGTATGGAATCGTTCGGTAGTCAATGGATTCAAACTTATGTACCATAGAACAAGCCTCTCCAAAATCCTATAATTCAGGGGATACTACATCAAGAATCCCATATAGCTCACTTAGATGAAATTCTTGAATTACAGAAGAAAATATCTGCAATCGATGAAGCATATTAAAGTAATTGCCTCTTGCACCCAAGAAACGCATAAAATGACACCTATAATATGAGGAAATATAAGCTCAAAGTTGTATGTATCCACTGACTTGAACAGTCTGTACCATCAGACTTCTAGGCTAAATTTCATCAACTACTGGTCTCCAAATGTACTTGAATATGGGTCATTAGAAAGTTTACTTTTTGTACTTTGACATAAACTAACTAAGACATCTCTATCTGATGGAATACATAGGCTGCAAGTGGACTAAACCCAAACCTTGTGCATTAAGATTTTGCCAATTTATAGACTTTGACTTGTCCAGCAGTTTTGACTCACCAAATGACCTCCAATCCACTTGAAACTTATTTCATATGAAAGATATCTCCCTAACCTTAAATTTAGGATAGGAAACCCTTGCGTAAGTCATATTGATCATGGACAAAAGTTACTTCAAAGTCGGTCCTTGTGCAATGATCAAAACTATCAAGTTGATTAAACTTGTATATTCTGCCCATACTTTGTTTTCCCTATGCATTTAACCTCAAAATGAGTCAAGGGCCTTTCATAGGACACATCTGTAACAACCCCCAACCCTAGGGCTACGAGTGTTAGTGATTCTGAAATTTTTGGGGCAAAATGGAAAGAGTTTTGCCTGCAAACTAGCCATTTTTCAGGCTTAAAGCCTTACATCACATCCCCTGCATTGAATAGAAGTATAAAAGGATATCAAATAAGCTCAACGGCTATACACCGAAGACCACAACTCTACGGGCTATACGCCTGGAGCGCAAGGGTTTACATCCCAAAAATAAACGATTCCAGCTAAAAGGATGATATACTATTCAGATGGGTGGCTCATATAGCCATACAGACCTAAATGCATTGGAACACCTTTAACTTATTGTTCAAAATCACCCTCGAATCTGATGCTCGTAATCAAACTATATATATATATTGTATGGATCCATTTGATAAGGAGAATATACGAGTAGAATATATGTGAGATAAGCAGACATTAGCAGTGTCACAAATATCCAAGGATATCATAATAGTCCTCATTCTTCACTAACCAACTT